>JACXGJ010000220.1:0-154506 GCA_016801105.1 Esox niger | reverse complement strand
ATTTGTTGGCAAAACTGGAGCTTTGCTAAATATAAAAAATAAGTAAAGTAAGATGGATATTTTTTTTCACCACAGACGAACACATTTGTTTCACTGTGTGCTATTTATGATATCAGTGACTTCGTCCCTTCAAGGTCAGTCTTCCTCTTTGTAGATATTTAGCAGCTATAGAGCCGTGTGTGTGTGTGTGTGTGTGTGTGTGTGCTTTGCATAATTTTGTCGGGGAGAGAGGCGGTTTTAGGGCTCCTCCGTGTAATTTGTAATTACAGTTAATGAGCCACTGATGTTAATTTTAAGCTATGCAACAGGGGTTACAGTGCACGCAGGCTGTTTCGCCGACCTCTGACCTCTCTAATGAGGCGAAGAATACCCAGAAGTTCACTGCATAAATATCAGCACAGCTTCGCCTAAGTCTGCAATGATGTTTTACTCACTCGATAGGAGCCGTTAAGCAGGACATGGCTACAAACAAACAAGCCAGATAACAAGCTGTGTTGTTTGCTGGTCTCCCTGGAGAAGCCTCATTATTTTTCTGGTGATATCAGCACAGAGATGATGCAGAGTGTTTTCTTTCCATCCCCTTTTTGTGTATTTCAAAAAAATATACATTCCAAGGTATCCCAGGAAGATCTCTGCGTACAGAAATATCTTAGAGGGGCCCGGCCCAATTCAACCCCTAGTCCTTAGGCCTGAAATGGAAAACCTTGAAAGGTAGGCAATCAACAAACATAGGTACAGCTTGAATAATCAGTTTTCTCCATGTGTAAAATGAAAAATGGCTAGATGCAGATGATAGGCAGAGTGATACAAAATGATCTCCTGAAGTTGAAGGGATAGGATTGGGGGTTGCACATAATTAGTCCAGCTTTCCAATTTCTTTATCTCTACTTCTCCTACCATACATATGTACTGGTCCTTAGTTATGTATGCCTGTTTTTAATAACTACTTTTATCTGGAAGCATGAATTCACCTCAGAGATTTTTCACAGCAGGGTGGCTGATGTAACTTATTTTGATTCACAAAGCGTTCTTTTGAGTTTAACTTTCACTCTCAGTCTTTAATGTAATTGTTGCTCTTTCCACTCCACTGTCCACTTCAAGCACTTTACTTTACCAGTTTTTAAATATAGATGCTACTGCATCATTAAGAAAAATCCCTTGTTGTAGAACTTGTCTCTGTCTGTCTTGCTCTCTCCCTCTTTCTCTTTATATAAGTTGTTCATCCTAGACTGAAGAAACCATCTATTTGCAGAGAATAAAGTAGCTCTTTGTCTTCCAGATGAACAGTAAGAACCTTAATGTGTTTGTCAAAAGTAACAAACCGCAAGCTCGAATACAACTGTTTAAAGCATTGTTCCCCATCCAACCTGGAGAGCTTGAGAGGATCTGCAGAGAAGAATGGAGGGACATTTCCCAAATACAAATGTGCCAAGCTTTTAGCATTATACCCACGAAGAATTCAAGACTGTTATCACTGCCAAAGGTGCTTAAACGTAGTCCTGAATAATTAAGTAAATGTGATTTTTTATATATACATTTGCAAACGATTAAAACCTAAGTATTTTCCTTGGACATTGTAAGGCGTTGCCTGCAGATTGATCAGTAAAATACAATGATCAGTTCTGCAATAAGGTAATGTAACAAAACATGGAAAAAGCGAAGGGCACTCTCTGATTGTACTATATATATTGCAACTAATTTACTTTTACAGCTTTGCACAGAAGAGCCAAGAATAGCTACTGTGGAAAGTATGCAAAAAAATAAATGTATGCATTGTAAATTTATGTTGTGTGATAGCTTGTCTGGATCCTGCATGCAAAAAGCATTCAAACACTCGCACACATTCTCACATTAAGCCAGCTATGAAACTGGGCGGGACAGACTGCGCTTTCATCTCAGAGCAAGGTCTCTGTTGCCCGATTCAACCGCATTCTGGATCTCTACTTGTGCCTGGGCAGACGGGGGCATCATTGAATTGATGAATATGTACATTTCTTTAATGATGCCTTAGGCAACATTTTCCATTTCAAATATCGGATAAAAACTCTTACATATCATCAGTTTATGTTAGAAAGCAGTCTCTGACAGTGTCCAGACTGACACTGTCCCCACTGCGGTGGGTGCATGTTAAACAGGTCGGATGTTCTTAAGAGTTCGTAAGGTGTTCGAAGCAGTGATGCAGAGTTTGCTACGTTTCTACTTCACAAGTAAGGTTTCATTAGATACCTTATTTAGCTAGTTATTCGAATAGTTAGCCATCAACAATTATCTGAAATATGGCAATGCATCTAACGTGATAGCCAAGGGGACATTTGATTGGTTTGGCTGTTTTTTTTTTTTCTTGTTTCCGTAGTTGGAAAGGGCCATTCAACTTTGACCCGATCTGAAACAAAAGTCTGTGTTCATTGCTATAGCATCATCAGTTGGAGGTGACACTGCTTCAGACCGATTGGTATGCTCGTAGTTAGTAATGATAGTATCAGACCCTAAGGGAGATATAGAACTGATAATAAACTCACTGCCGGTAGGTGGCCTAAAAACTTGCATAATGCGCCTTTAAGTAATCAGTGGCAAACTTGTAGAGCTTTTGGTTAGTTTGTGGGTTAATGAAACGTTTATTTAACTAGATTTTTTTTTATCAAACAAATTAGGTCATAGGATTATAATTACCTATTCCATATTGGTTTGGAGAACATCATGCTGTTAGTACAAAATCTAAATGAACAAGGAATTAGTGCATAAAGATGTGTGAACTCCAAATAGCTCAACTGGGTACCAAACAAACCAATCAAAGGAGGGATCTTTAGAAGAGTTTGCACAGGACTCTGAATAGATGAATTAATAGAGACAATAAACATGGTCAGTTTGGTGTTACCCATAAGTGAATTCTAAACCCATCTGTATCTTTGCCTTCCAAGTCCATCAAATTAAATAACTTGAAAATAAGCTAATAGAAGTAGCAATTAGGTCTCAAAAATAAAATATTAGATTGGTTGTCCCAAAATCAGTGTTGGTCAAATTCCAGTTAATTTGCGGTGTGACCTTATTGAATAGGACTCCATTGCATGTGTATCTGCATAAACTAGTGTCCCTTTCAATATCGGGGGCATTAAAAGATTTCAATAAATATGTTGAACCAGGAAACTGATGGCTTGGGGTGTCATTTTTAGTAATCTGGTAAATGACTTTCAGCTGCGAGATAAGCATGTCTTTTCTTGACATGGTCATGTTACCACTGTGCGGTACCTTTTGTTGAGCCATTTGTCCTACCTGCCCCCTCACAAATGATGCAGAACATTTTGGGTATTCCGTCCACCATTTCATGTCTTAACCATTGGAATTACTCTCACCATTCTGGTTTGAAAAATATTTGTTTTGTATGGGCTGTTTTTAGCCTATTTCTCATCGGACATTTTGGCAGTTGATATTTTCATCTGTCGGATAACTACAAGTGATACTAGCAAAAAGTTGGGATTTGCTGGCTAACATAAACCCTGATACCACCAAACAGTATCACTGTTTTATCCAAACAGTTAAGCATGGTAGTGGGAATGTCAACATCTGGGGCTGCTTTTCCTGCTCTGACGTTGTCAATTGCTTGTCATTAACGAAACCATGAATTCTGAGATATATAGAGGAGATTGTTGGACAGAACATCAGGTCTTTGGTCAAGGAGCTATAAAAAGGTATGAAAAATGGCAGACACCACTTTAAACATCACTCAATATGTTTTTGTTTGTGTCCTCTATTTCTAATGTCTTTAATATAAATTGAGGTTTTCTTTCACAGTATATACAATACAGTACACATAATACCAAACAAATCGCTAATTAAAGTATATTCTTTATAGATTTTTCAGAAATTGAACAGACCTCATGCGGGATCATACACAGGAGCAGTTAGGGATTACTCTCCTGCCCAAGGACAGAAAGACATATTGTTCAACTTGTCAGCTTGGGAATTAGATCAAGCAACCTTCAGGTTACGGTTCAGATGCTCTGCCAAACTAATCTGAAATGCAAAGAGTATTTACACGCAAAGACCAATGATCTGGATGAGTGTAAAGTGCATAAATTGTGATCCAAGAAATGTGATTTCAAACTGTTTTTTTCTCTAAAGCCTTTTTAACAGTGTCATTACCCTCCTGGAGATATTTGTAACTATGATAGTGACAATCCAGCAAACAAAAATTGGTTGAATATTTCCAGAATATTTTGAGTAAAAGTTATAGAGCAGGCATGGGCAACTGGCGGCCCGTCGGCAGCATGTGGCCCCCACACACTCTTTATGCGGCCCTCGGATGAATTTAAAAATAAATGTATATATTTCATTTTTTTCATGTTGGACCTTAAATTTGTTGTAAAGTTAGTATTGGAACAAACAGATCTGTGATGGAGACAAAACATGAAATAGACCTGAAATCATTTTTTGCATGTTTACCCATATAACACTAATTTCCGTGTCTATGAAAGCTGTTGTGATGTCTTTCTAAGTGTAGCTGAGTGTGTGCTTATGTTTGAGCCATAAAACACTTGATTATACCTATTACAGAAATATCAAAGTAGTGAAAACATCCAAAAAACATAGTGTTCGAGCGGGTCATTTAATTACACGGCAGCGGATGTGCTGAATCCCAGGAGAAATGAGCTGAGCGGGAAAACGGCACGTTGTTCAATTTATTTTTATTAGCCCAGATAAACGTGACCTAGCATCAGACCTAGTTTATTTTTAATGTACTTGTTAATTAATTAATCTGTGGCCCCCTGATAACCAGTACATAATATCTGTGGCCCCTTGATGACCAGTACATAATATCTGTGGACCCCAACCCCATCCAGGTTGCCCATCCCTGGTCTAGGGTATGATCATTCCCTGTCAAAGTTGTAATAATGCAATATATTTGTTACATTTTCAGTATTTAACTAGTTTCCAAAAAAGTTGGGAGCTGCATAAAATGCAAATAATAACAGAATGCAATGATGTGCAAATCATTTATTTCTGTATTTGAGTGAAAGATTGTACAAAAGCAACATATTAAATGTTGAACAAGAAAAGGTTATTGTTTTTGGAAGAATAAACCAATGTCTGCGCAGTCTTTCAGAATGGTAAAACCCTCCCCATCTCTACTTCTGAGTGAATCATCCAGTCTGGGATGCTCTTTGTATACCCAATCATGTTACTGACCTGTTGCCAGTTTACCTAATTAGTTGTGAGATGTTCCACCAGGTTCTTTTTTGTATTCCTCAACTTAATCATGATGCAAATTCAAAGTGTACATCACTTGTACAGTTCATAATTAAAAATGTTGTTATTCTACTGAACTACTACCCATTTTTCTGAGAGTGCCAGTACATTCTGTACATTACCATTATCATGTAAACTTTAAGCAGTAAGACAATACTTCTGCAAATGAGCCTTAATACACATCAAGAAATATAATATACTGTACATACTTTAATGAAAATGAATATGAAAAGACTCAGTACATGCAGACAAAATACAAATAAACTTTCTTCATGATAAAATGTTTCCAACTGACATCTGAAATGACATGGAAGCTTCTCTCTGAAAGGAATCCACCAAGTAATTTATGATTCATCACATCTTCTTGTCACTGTTTCTAGCTATCTGACCATTAAGACTCATACGAGCACACAGCCTTCTGCCCCATTGCGCGTGCAACATTTTTGTGACGTTGTCAAGCAACCGGTCTATAATTGGTTACCAGAGCATATCAAGACATTTCAATCCACGCAAACAATAAATCAATTTTATTAGTGTCTTAAGAGGAAGAAAGACTTTTCTGAAACATAACTAGAATTCTCCCACAGAAAACACAGATTTCAAATGTTATTATGATCAGTTGCAGAGCATTGCAATCCTGCATTCACTACTTGAAAAGCTGAGAAAGGGATTGAGTATGATAGCATCAAGGGAAGGAGATAGTCTGTATTGTGACAGAAATGCCTGCAGATGTATATTGTCTATATAGGATATCTGTGACGACATAAATAATATGAGAGAATATCAGCTTCAACAGAGATATTGAACACCCCTTGTAAATTAACTTGGCAAGTAAATGACAGAAGAAATTGAATGTCCTTAGTCTGACATAAAACGCATAGTTGCTAGTGTGTGTAGATACTCACAAAGTTTAAATGTTCTATGTCTGGGCTTGGCTGACCCATTATTTTCCTGTCATAACTGGTAGAACATAGAGTAAAAAAACAATCTTCAAACCTACGCTGTATGTCTCATGATTGATTCCTCCCTCCTAACCAATAATGAGAAAGGCATACACTGTATCAAGAGAAATGTGTCCCTCTCGAAGATCTGTAACATGCATCGAGTATGTCCTCCATACAATGGACCTGGCTGGGGACTGTGAGGCTCTCTTGGTTGGTTCCTCAATGCCTGAGAGGTACCAGTCTATCCTCAGTCCAATGAACAGAGTACATTTCAATTTACACACTAGACGTGGACCCATAAGGGCTCTCATCAGAAGTAGTGTGCCATAAAGAGAACAGGGTATGATTTGGGATGCTGTCCCATTCAACCTGCATTGTGTCAAGCAGAGATATTACCCTGCACTGAACAAAGCTGAAGGTCATTAACGATAGAGAATATCCTGTTCAGATTGTTGGTTTGTGGTTGGACTGTGTCCACCAGTCTGTCTGCATTTTGCTGGATGTCCATTTGGCAGTCATATCATTCTTTCCATTATTATTCCTTCTACAGCCTCGCTTATCAGGTTTACAGAATGGCTAAGAAGACTACTTGTTATTTGTGATTAGTGTTCGTTGGCTTCTGAAATTCCCTATAGTTCTGCATGATTGTTTTCATAAAATTCATTAATTCTGGAATCAAAAAATGTGAGCCTAAATGTCTGTTTCATTGTCACTTTTTATCTCTGTCACCTAACCCTAACCCTAAACCCTAACCCTAACCCTAACCCTAAAACTCTGTGCAGTAGAGATGGTGTTCAGTTCAACCTTAATTGAAGGGAGACATTCAAGACACACTGCTACTATAGCAATTGTAATACTTCTAGTTGTTATTTATAGACACAGCCATATTGCTCAGTAGTCTTTCTGCCCCTGTGCAAACAAGATTATATTTTAATTATAGTAGATGGAAAATGGAGAATGTTCCCTTCTGTGGTAGGAATGACTATTGACTTGAATTTAAACATGTGGAGCAGAGAACATGAAAGTCTCGTTAGGCCAGTCCTTAGAGTATTGTACAAATCCCTCTCAGCAATTTAAAGAGTCTTAGTGAAAAAATAAACAAACCTGTATAGTGCTATGGCAGCACATCCCTCCCTCCCTTTTCTCTCAACAAAACAAACATATTCTTTCCTTACATGACAAGACATTCCTGTTGTCATTTAGAGGAAATACTGAGTGATACCAAAACATTCTGAGAGCAATTTAAATTGAATTTATTGCTGGTTCTGGGAACGTATACAGCTCCGGAAGAAATGTAGAGACCACTACACCTTTTTCTTTCCTTTCCAAAAAAAGTCGAATGGAAGGTTTTGAGTGAGGAACAGAAGTTTTCGAATTAAGAGACCACTGCAAATTGAAAGCTTCTGTTCCTCACTCAAAACCTTCCTCTACAACTCACTCGGAGTACAGATTGGACACATTTCAAACTAGGAAATTGAATTATTCCACTGCCCCCTCAAAACATTTATGTTAGACGGTTCACACTGATTGCTTATTTAAAAGATTAGATGTTGCCAATTCAAACCCAATAACATCTGTAACATATTTTGTAAAACAACAGGTGTGTAGGCTGACTGAAATGTATAAATGGCTTCTTAAATAAATATGCTGTGAATAACAATGTAAATGGTCTGTATTCGATTTGGGCAGCGCGATGGAAATACCTAATGCATTTCTGAGATTCGACTGTCAGTGAAAAGCAGCTATACACTGATGAGCTAAAACACTATGCCCACTCACAGATGACGCAAATTACATTGATCATCTCCTAACCAGGGCAGATGTCAAGGTCTGGGTAGATTAGATGGTAAGTGGACAATCAGTTCTCGTGGGTCAACGTGTTGGATGCAGGGGAAATGGGCAGGAGTAAAGACCTAAACCACTTTGACAAGGGCCAAACGACTGGGTCAGAGCATCTCTGAACCGGCACGGCTTGAGGGGTGCTCCTGGTCAGCAGTGGTACCCATCAACAGTGGTCTTCGGAGGGACAAATCACAAACAGGCAACAGCGTGGGGCGCACTAGCCTGATCGATGCAGGAGGACAACCAAAGCTGTCCCTTCTGGACCAAACCGGTTTGCTCTGTCACAACACGCAGTGCAACGCACCCTGCTGCCTACGCGGCAGTGTGTCCACAGATCGGACAGAGGGCCCATGATGACCGCCGCCAAAGTGACCTCAGTGAGCACCTGAGCGTCGGTACTGGTCCTTGGAGCAGTGGAAGAAGGTTGTCAGGTCCGCTGAGGCCTGTTTTCTTTTACGTCACGTGGACGGCCCTGTATGTATGCGCCTTTTACCAGGGGATGCTATGGCATCAGGATGCACTGTGGGACGACAACAAGCCAGTAGAGGCAGTGTGATGCTCTGGGCAATGTTCTGCTGGGAAACCCTGAATCCGGGCATTTGTGTAAATTTGACATGTTTCAAGTTTCAAAGGTTTATTTGTCAAATGCAATGAACAACACATCCTGCTCAATATCCCACCAACCTAAACGTCATTGCGGACCAGGTTCACCACTTCATGGCAACGGTATTCCCTGATGGCAGTGGCCTCTATCAGCATGATAATGCACCTTGCCACACTGCACACACTGTACGGGAATGGATTGACGAACATAATGAAGAGGTCAAGGTGTGTCCCTGGCCTCCAAATTCACATGATCTCAATCTGATTGAGCATCTGTGGGATGTGCTGGACCAACAAGTCTGATCCACAGCCGGCTCAACTTTGTACCTTACAGGAGGATCTGTTCCAAACTGCCTCTGGAAGCAACATTGGTACAGGAACTGTGCATCAGGGAGCTTCATGAAATGGGTTTTCGTGGCTGAGCAGCTGTACACAAGCCTCACTTCGGCATGCGCAATGCCAAGCCAGCTGAAGTGGTGTAAAGTAGGAAACGTTCTCTGAAGTGATAAATCATGCTTCACTATCTGGCAGTCTGTTGGATGAATCTGGGTGTGGTGGATGCCAGGACAACACTAACTATCGGAATGCATAGTGCCTAATCTTATGTTTGGTGGAGGAGGGATAATGGTCTGGGGCTGCGCTTCAGGGTTTGGGCTTGGCCCCTTAGTTCCATTGAAGGGTCATCTTAATGTTCCAGTATACAAAGACATTTTCGGCAATTGGATGCTTCCAGCTATGTGGCAACAGTTTTTAGGAACCCTTTCCTCTTCCAGCATGACTGTGCCCCTATGTACCAAGCTGGGTCCATAATGACTTGGTTGAACGAGGTTGGTGTGGAGGAACTCGAGTGGCCTGCTCCGAGCCTGGTCCTCAACCCCATGTACAGTATATTGCAAAATTGATGTTCAGAGTTGAGAGGTGGTAGGATTCCCTGTGACCAACAGACCCAGTCGCTCGTCTCCTCCTGTAGCAGCTGATCGGAGCAATGGCCATCTTGTCCGAGCTCCCGGATTCACCTTCACATGAGTCCCGGGCCAGGCTGTGAACCCTAGCATTTCTTTGTTTATCATTTAGCACTAACTTTGCCTATAGCTAACTCATTGAGTGAAGTACTTACTATTGTGTAGTTGTCCAAACCTAGCTAACAGTAACACACTCTGAATAAGTGTAATGTGTGAATAATTAACATTTAATTTTAATGCATGAATTTTTTTTCTATAAGGCAAAAAAAATTCTGTGCAAAGAAATCCAAAGTAGCCCAACTGATTTATCTTGTACTCTATTGCCGAGGAGTACTTCAATCAGTAGCCACTGTTAAGATTGATGACAGGATAAGGCAAACCCATCTGACATGTCTCACACCAATCTTGAGCAGTGCTGAGCCAATTTGCTCTGTTCTATTTTGTTTACGAAATATGAATAGGAAATAGCTCACATCAAACTCAAATCATAGGGGTTCGTAGAACGTTATGGGCTAGTTGGGTATTGACATATGTGGCAATAATTACCAATTTTGAGAGAGGCATACATAGTTTCTGATGGACATTTCCAAAAAACATTACATTTTCCCTATGAACTTAGACCACAGTTGGAAAATGCTGCATGGTCTGTTTTTCAACTTTTTTTTTTTATATCCTTCCAGCCTCATTAATAGTCCTGCCCTGTTAAAATATCAACTGGCAGCAATTAGCATCAACAAAAAGCTACAAGCACAAGGCTAGAGAGAGCTGGCAGTAGTTAAAAGCCAGTTTTCCTCCACCAGCTGTTCAGTCACTGTTTTTCAGATACAGAGCATCAGTTTTTGTCAAGATCCTGATGAAGCTTAGCAGCCAAAGTTAATTGGACCAGTTGAATGAGCCAGGTGCAGTAGTGGGTCAGTGTTATTCACAGTTTGCAACAAAGGTTGGTAACCAGAATCTTTGATGGCAATGTGGAGGGTACGTTTTTTTTCTTGCCCAGTACATGAAACGGTGTAATTGAGTTCACTCAGCCAGTACCGCTCTTTGTGTTCTCATCACCAGCAGCATAAAACTGCATCTCACTGGCTTAGGAAAGGTCGGTTTTGGTTGATCTCTGAATAGGCGACCAGATGCTGTTGCAAGTGGTGATTTAGGGGCCATTTAGGCCACTCTTTCCTCTGGTTTAAAGACCAAATTCTTAAAGTCCCAGGGCAGTGAAGGGGACATTGCCATGTGTAGAGTGCCAGGTGGAATTTTAAATGGTGTTCCTGGATCTCTTTGGTCACTAAAGTTCTGATGGCAGGTGTGTTGACAGCACCAAATCACTAATCTTTACACCTAAAAAGACGTATATTTGGGGTATTTTTGTCAAAAGTCAGTGTACAGACGGACTAAACCTGTGCAGCTTAATCCTGTCTCACTGTGTTGCATCACATCCGTGCATGGCAACAGCCTCTATCTCCGAACAGAGGACAGCCTGATGCCCCAAGGGGATATCTGGCCAATTCATCACGCCCACCAAGACACCAGCTGACGCTGCTAACTAGCTTGTCATGTCAGGAAGAAAATTAGCAAATGTGCCCCTTTTTGGATCTGCACCTTGTAGCAGCATTATATTTAGATGCTCCTCATAAAGTAGTTCCCTGTCAATCAACTCAGCTTTCACAGTGCATTAGATGATGGGCACATTTAATATTATTATTGAACAATTAATGTGTCTTCTTTTCCCACCGCCTGTTCTGTGTGTGGGTGGACAGCCATGTAATAGCCCAGCGTGACAGTAAGATGTCAGGGTCAATCTGCATGTAGGATTATATATTACTTCCCCTGAGGAGAAGTGCGTGTACGTGAATGTCTCTGTCTAGTATATTACGACATTCAAGTATAATATCCCATGGGTAATCAAGAAAGGTGCCGCCATTCTTCTGTAAAAAACACGGTTTGAGAATTAGGTTCATGGTTAAAATTTGGGTGATTTTTAAGGTTTATGTTAGAGTTATGTTTAGAAGTAGCAGTTAAGTTTAGTCTTAGAATTAAGGATAAGATTTGGAGCTACGTAAGTGTAAGGTTATGGATAGTTTGGGGGTTAAGCTTATGAATAATTGGCTTTTAATGGGAATACACTTTGGCTAGATACTGTAGATATGTGGGGACCATCTTATGCCATTCATCAAATAACCCACTGTTTCGATCTGTCACCTATCTCTTTCTGTCTGACACTCTTTTGGTCGGCATTTTGTATCAGTGAAGTCAGAATAGAGAGAACAGACTTGCATTTCTCCAT
Source organism: Esox niger (assembly GCA_016801105.1). NCBI lineage: Eukaryota > Metazoa > Chordata > Actinopteri > Esociformes > Esocidae > Esox > Esox niger. The sequence continues at coordinate 142,630 of JACXGJ010000220.1, read as the reverse complement.
TTCCCTGCCTCATTTCTGTTTCCATAACACCAATGCATGCCGACATTAAGCACCGCTACGCCAGATGAGTGGGGGTGCGTCTTCAGGCTTTTATTTATTGTGTTTTCCCATGGCCGGCACCCGATCTGTTAAGTGGTCTCTGAAAAGGGTCAGGGGACTAGTTTGATGTTGATTGATGACCGCTGGCAGCACTGGTGGCGTTACATCAAAAAGCCATTTCCTCTCTGTCAGGCAATGCTACAGGACCTATTGTCTGTGGAGCAGCCATCGGGCCTTGTAGCCACAACAATTCCCCTCCTGCAGATTTGCAATTGTTCCATCGTAGTGATTCCATCACATTTCTGTTTTGGGCAATGATGAGGCATTGTTCTTAACAAAACCAAGTGAGGTAACATGCAGGGTAATATGTACTCTTGCTTAAAATGTCAGTGTGTCAGAGTTGGGTCAATTCCAACTCTATGATAGAAATTTATAAAAACATGTAACACAATAAATAATGTATACAGTATATATATATATATATGTATATGTATGTGTGTATTTTGTTTTTACTTCACAATAACCAAAAATGTAACTAGGAAATTGCATTTTAATTCTGTCGTTTTCTCCTGGTCACCAATCTAAGGGTTGGATTTAATTCCTTTCCTATGTCCTGCTGTTCTGTTATTGACTGAGACCCTGCATCAGCGCCTCCCAGAAGGCTTAGGTTCTCCAACGCACATCCCATGGTCATCCTAGTACTTATCATGCTTCGTACACAACCAGGAAGTGCATAACATCCCACCCACCAGAGGAATTAAGTTCTACAGCCCACAGCCTCAACTGATCTCACAGGAGCCAGAGTGTGATATGGCAAGGCAACCATAGTCATTGGCTAATCCCAAAAAAAACAAGTAGTTTGCTGGCTAATTGCCATGCCCTTCACAGGACCCCTGGCAAATCCATAAGCAGTAGATTTACTTTCCATTAACACATTTTGGAATATTTTCTGTTCGTAACAGTAACTACCGACTATCAGACTGCAATGAGAGGTTTTTATTCTCTAGCATGTCATTCCAACGCTAGTGCTCTGGAACGGTAATTCCAAGAAAAAACTAATCGTTGCATCGCCTTTCTGTTACTGTACATCTGTGGTTAATATCTGAAGTCCAGCAATGGCTGAAAAATCGTAATATTAAGCCTTGATTTGACCTGTTTCGTTGGCAACCTGGGGGAGCGTGGTCATATTTTTGCGGGGTTAATATTGGCACTGAGAATACAGACAGGGAGGTTCCAGATCCTTCTGAGACACATGATGATGGAGGGATGTATTGCACAAGGACACAATAACATGCTAAAATACTAGGAGAGATGGGATGACCTCTATGCTTTGGAGGATTTAAATGAAAGCGTAGGTTAACTAAGATCCAGTGAATGATTAATATGCACAACCAGCTTGTCCAGTGCAGCAATCGTCTGCTCCTGCATCGACCTACTGTAGCAGGTTGTGGTGAAACCTGGCCACTAGCGTCACTGTTCACCTGTTTGAATTTATTTTCATTTTTGTCCCACTGTTGCGTTGATTTTAGCTGATGGTGGACGGATGGGAATTTTGTACAGTACCTGTGACATGCCAAACTCTTTGCAGGGTTTCGCAAACTGTCTTGCAAACTACATTTACTATGGTTTTGCTCTGAGAAAACTGGCAGCGTAACATGAACATGTACGTCAGTTACTGGCGAGGTCACGAACCAGCAGCAGGATGATTTATGTACCAATATGACCACAAGGCCTGACCTTTAATGTTTATTATTTATTACAATAAAGGTTAATCAATGCAAAGACCAATTCCTGAAATGTTGCAAGTTTGCCCTTGTTCATTCATTGGTGGGGGGGAGAAAGCTTATTTTTATTCTAAAAGACAAATTATTCAAAATATTTATTCATTAGTCTCCTATAGCCAGTTGTTATCAGTTGACTGTGACTGCTAACATTTACCAGCTAAAAAATCGTGTCACAGGCTGGGGATGTTTGCCCTGTATTCAACTTCCTTCCAGGCCATTACTGCAAACTATGACAGTGCCCACAAAATAGGATATCTGGCTGTAATTATCGAAATTAATCTTAATAATCGAATAGAATAAGGTGAATAGTATTTATTTAGATTGCCACCTGCTGTAACTGAACGTACAAGAAAACAATCTAAATAGGTGTGTGTAACCTGGTTATACCTTTGGGATGCCAGGACTGTTGAAAGCTTGAACGGGAAACCAGTGGAGTGCGCAGTGGAGCAAGGAGACATAAACCTGCGAAGGTTTAATGACAGGATGGCAGGATTCCCTATTAGTTGCAGGCGTTTGATGGCACAAGAATGGCGCCCAGCCCACAGTGAGTACAAGTGATGGGTTTGGGACATGTACCGCATCCTGCATGACATAACATCATTCTCTAAGTATGTAGAAGTTTTAAACCACTATGAAGTTGTCCTGGATCTGGCTATTCTTCCCCCGAAGAAAGGCAGCTCTGTCTTGTAGAGGGTGAGCTTGAGGTGGCGGGCCAGAATTCAAGTGTTGATGTCTGATATAGGAACATATCAAAAAAGTGTCAACACACAGTCCCAATATTTAATTTCTGTTGAATTGGCAATTATTGTAAATGTGCAGGATTGTTCCGGTCAATCAGTGTGTCAGTGTATTATTTCTATGTATATTTCCAGTTTTCTGTGGACCTCAGGAAGAGTGGCTCTAACTTTAGAGCAGGGGTGAATAGGATTCCCAATGAACAAATAAATATGTAGATAAATAAGAGAAGCCTCAGAGGTGAGCAAAGGGAAAGGGAGAAAATCTCCACTATGGACCAATCAGTAGCCATGTGCCACGACCTGACATTTCATGAGAAGACGCTAGTCAGTTAAAAAGAAAGCTGATGGATTAGCAGAAGCTAGGCTCACACACAGTATCTACATGGCTGAACTTGGTTATAAAAACAACAGAGGACAAGACAATGACAATACATAAAACAGTGCTTTCCATAGTGGTGGCTGATATGTGCAGGTTTTTGATGAGAAGGACTGATATGTTGGAAAAGACCAAAGGCCACATGCAAAAGCCTTCTCATTTGGTGCATAATTGTTCTAATGGATAACTGCTCTCTGGCGCAGTTTGTGTAAATGTCAGAGGGTTACGTTCTGTCCGACCGTCTTTCCCTCTGCAGTTCTCAGGTTATGATGCACTTTATGTAAAAAGACCCCTGCTGTCACCCAGTATTAATATTCAGCAGAGCAGAAGTCAGACGGTGCTTGGCTGCCTGCCTTTTATGCCCTTGTGAAATAGACGTTTCACTCTTGCCCACTCTTGACAGCAGGAGCTTTTATTCCACGCATTATCTTCATCCCTGAAGAATTTAAACAAATGGCTGCATGTTAGTCAGAAAGTTTCTGGTCCTGTCAGATGTTTTTATTGTAAAATAGATTAGTGTAACTGTCACGTATATTCTTCATCATATCCACTGAAGTGTGACGGACAGGATGCCAGTCATTATTACAGTTCAAATAGCATATTGTGAGACTCACTGAGATCTCTATTTAGATTAGTGTGTGTGGTGAACCACGTTTAAATAGTTTACATAGTTGCTTTGTCGAGTCATGTAAACTACTCATAACGCCACTGTCATTATTTGGTTTGATGTACAAGTGTATTATACTATTTGGATCTTTCACGACAAATGGAACCAAGATTTGCAACATGCTGTCACAGCACTAAACCAATGACCAGAATGTTCACAAGGAGAATTGGCAAGTATTTGGTTAGTAAATGAAATATTTTCACAACTTTGTGTCCTAGCTCTTTTCTTAAATACTTAAGCATAAAAATAGGAGTGCTTAGATTCCTATTCTATTACGGTAAGTCTATTAGATATGCCTCGTCTCTGTGAAGTCCTGTCACTGAGCACTATAATTTGGTTCAGTATGTAGCTCAATATGTACAACACTCTGAATGATAGCCTTGCTGGGTAGCTGTTACTGGGTAGCAGACAGTTTGCAGCATTGGCTGCTTGGTATCTTAGACTTTAGACTTGGCAGTTGTCCAACTCCACAGGAGGTTGCTGTACTGTGTTCATGCTGGGCCTGTACCTCATCATCTTTTTAGACCCGAGATGACACTGCGATTGCGTTCATGTTTAGTCTGATCTGTCCCATACATCTTTGTTTCTCGGTTTTATTCATTGTTTTTAATCTTTACATTCCACAGCTTGCCGATATGCGCTGTTCTAAAAACACGTAAACATCACAGTATAACACCAAGTCAGTTTAACTTTGGGGATATTAATCTGTCCAGTTAGGAAGCATAAGCGATTGTGAATCAAAGTCAACCTGTTTGGGTGCAGATGAAAGGGACAACAGGTGCACTGGAGAGGCAACACCACGACAACACCCAAAAAAGGAATGGGTTTGCAGGTGGTGGCCACAGACAATTGCTCTCTCCTTATCCTTCCTGGCTGCTTCTTCTCTAGTTTTGCATTTTGCTAGTGTCCTTGTCACTACTGGTAGCATGAGGCGGTACCTGCAACCCATTCAGTTTGCACAGGTAGTCCAGCTCCTCCAGGATAGCACATCCATATGTGCCTTAGCAAGGTTTGCTGTGTCTCCCAGTACAGTCTCAAAAGCATGGAGGAGATACCAGGAGACAGGCCGTTACGTGAGGAGAGCTGGAGAGGGCAATAAAAAGGCCAATATCTGCTCTTTTGTGTGAGGAGGAACAGGAGGAGACTGCCAGAGCCCTACAAAATGACCTCCACCGGGCTCCTGGTGTGCATGGTTCTGACTAAACTGTCAGAACCAGACACCATGATGCCGTGGTGAACGTTATTCTGCCTGCAACATCATAACTGGTTTGGCGGTGGGTCAGTGATTGTCTGGAGGGTCACACAGAACTCCACATACTAGCCAACGGTACCCTGACTGCTGTTAGGTGCCGGGATGAAATCCTCAGAACCATCGTCAGACCTCACGCTGGTGCAGTGGGCCCTGGGTTCCTCCTGGTGCAGGACAATGCCCGGCCTCAGTGTGTAGGCAGTTCTTGGATGACAAAGGCATTGATGCCATAGATTGGCCCTGATACTGCCCAGACCTGAATCCAATTGAGACCCTCTGGGACGTTATGTATCAGTTTGAATGGTGATTTTGGTTCCCAATGACTGTTGTTATGTAGTTTTGTTCTCAACCAATTACAAAATGTAAAGTAAATATTTTGATCTTTAATGTATTTTGTTCATCGAGACCCGATGTGTGATTTAGTTGTTCCCTAAATCACACTTTTTTGTATTTTATACACAACAAGGTGACATTTATGAAAACTCTAACCTAATCAAGAAGAATATAACTTGCTGACTAATAGCTAACAAAGAGCTTGATCTCAGGGTACCTCCATTCTGTTCTTTTCCTCACAAAGAATAATTGTAGAAAATTAATTTATTATTATATCCTTATTTTTTCAGATTTCTGTTAGAAGGCCTTTGTATTCTGTGTGCTTGAAACATTACGTATACTCAACAACTTGTCTCTCCCCTTCAACAACTCATGATGTCTCTCTGTTCAGGGGCAGTAATGAATGGAATGTTGGCTGAGTAATGCTCCTAGTCTCCATCCGTGTGGAATACTAGGCCTTCGGCCTAGCAGAAACCTCTAGAAGATGTCTCCCTTTTGGGTGTATGTCTTAATTGCAACAGTGGGGCTCCTGCTCCTTGTATTATTGAGGTTAACAGGACTCTAATCCTTGTGGGGAGAGCTGAGTTAGCAAAACCACCAACGGTAACATGCCCCTGCTGTCGTGTGTGAGATTTCACCAAGTTTTCTGGACAACTGACATTCGATGATTACCTATCTCCTGGATCTGTCTGTATGCAACCTTGCATTCTCTAGGCTACATCTTGGCAGCAACAATTCTTTGTATGTACATTTTTGGCAAGTGCTGATGTTGTCACCTGTACAGCTTAGAAAGAATATAAGATTGAACCTCTGCAATGTGAAAATCTGGACACCTGTCATTACACCGCTCTGTGTTGGTCTCTGTACTTGTACTCTTTTTGTCATGATGCTTGTTCCCCGTATATACGATTAAACCTGAAAGGATTAACTGCTATGCTAATGACTGAAAGAGTTTTTGCTTGATAAATTACGAACATATTCCATCTTCCACATGATCATCACTGTTTTTCTGAGATGGTGACTCATGCATCTACCCGAGCCTTCCCTTTGGTTGGTCACTGCTTTTCCACAAAAAAGCTGCCAATTTGTCCCTGCAAACTGACTGCAGAGGGTTGAGATTGCCCCGTGGCTGTCTCACTTTACCAGAGTTTACACTCTGGTAAATTGCACAAAACTCGCGATTCACAGGTAGCAGCTTATTTTGTCCATCAGAAGTTAATCCATCTTCTACCTCAGTTTACTCTTCCACATCTGTCTGTGACGCACTCCTCCGGCTCGGGCTCGCAATCGAGCTCCCGAGCCCATGAACGCACCCCAAGCGCCCATGCACCTGAACGCACCCGTTATCAGATCCCAATCACCCTAGTCTAGTCTGTTTCCCTATTTAGTTCTGTTCAGTTCCCCCTAGTCCTCGTGAGGTATGGTTTGTTTGCGCTAACTCTACTGGGCTTGCTTAGAGCCGACCGCTGTTTTTGTTCTCTTGGTGTGCCGACCAGTTTGTCTCTGATTCCGTTTTTTGGCCTAGCCTCTCTATACCGTATGGCCTGTGTATGACCCATTGCCTGTTTTGAACGTCGATTTCAGCCTTCCCCTGTTTGTTACTAACAAAGCTGCTACGCTCTGCGCTTGGAACCATACCTTCCCTCCCGTGGATTCATTACACTGTCCACCCAATAGGAAGCGGTGGTTTGGTAGATAACTCATTGGTCACTTCGGATGTGTACACTTCCTTTGGCTGTCACTCCTTTTAATTATCTGCCACCGATGACTGAATGAACACGGAACAACTTGACACAATCAGTCCATAATAATTGAAAACAAATGGTCTGAACGGCTTTCTGATCACAGCACTTGCTTTTCACTTTATCCATCAGCATGGAATTAGAAATGTAACTTGTTTCTATTGGCTTCTCTTTGTCATTTTTTGGGATTCACAGTATTGCTTAGGAGCTGGGAACAATATTTTCGCTACGCCTGCAACAATATCTGCTATCGTGTACAATTCAATAAAACGTAAAAACGTTGAAATTGAATAGCATCACCAGGAAGAGGAGGTATAAACTAGCTGTTTATGTTACAATAAATCCCAGCTAAACTAGCTGTTAACATTACAAAAAGTGAAATTAGCAAGCTAACTTTGCTTAATTAGCGTGCTAGATTTTACTTCTTTGCAGAAGAGATGCAAATGTTTTAATCCTTTTCAGAGGTGCATCCCTAAATGATTTTATAGTTAATTGAACCCATTGGCCAGAGATTCCGATCTGTTTCCTAGAATGGCTGGTTACCAGCCTTACAGGGGTTGGGAATAAACTGATTACATCTAACATAAACATCCAATAAAAATCCTGTTAAAAGGCACTGTGTACCATCCTGTCTACAAACAATGAGATGACTTGTCGCCTCATCTTACCTTACCAAACAAGGCCAGTATAGTACTAGCTAGTCCGTGGTGGGTTAGGGTGGTGGAAAGGATCGAACTGTGTCTAAAGCGAGTATAAGGAGATTACAAGACAATGCAAATGTATAAATGGGCAATATGTCAGTCGCTCTGATTTATTTTGTAGAAACAAATATTTGATTTGTTTGATTATGTGAAACATTAACCTAAAACATTAATTGAAGATGTCCACCGGCTATTTTTGTTTGTCTTTATGCTTGTAGGACAGTGAAAAACGTTGACCCCTTGAATTAACAAAACTAGCCGATTACTGCAGATTTCTTTTCCAAATTCAGGTAAGCATGTTTACTAAAATTATACAATACTTTGTAACTCCTAGTTTTCTCAATAAGGCTTTGAAAAAAGTGTTAGTGACCACTATGACGACACCATAAATGCTTTGGGTGGATCCATAATTACGCTTCAGAGCATGCAGCGTAATGCAGGAATCACAAAGTAATCCGATGACATCACTCAGTTCGGGTAATCCCAATCAAACCATTCAGATTTAAATCTTGGGGTGTTACTCGTAATTAACAGACCACATTGCACACAAAGATTGGAGAGAGGGCACGAGAGTGAGGACAGGTGTCGACTATACTGTCACTGTCCGGAAGGTAATCCTGCTGATTTATACCTCAGGTCCTGGTTTGCGCTGCAACCCAACACACTGCATGTGCGACAGGAACGAAGCGCTGTGATCTGCTGCATACTCACTATGCTGATGTATGTCTCCTCTCTCCCAGGGTGTGGTTTATAATGTGCTCAAGGGTCTGGACATTACTCAGCTCCCTGTTTAATTCATATTAGATATTAGATCTCCCCCTGGTGTCTCGTAATGACCCTATCGTCACTGGCTCTCGGCCCTACTCCATCACTGTGGCTTGTGAGGAAATGTTTTCACCCACCTAATAATGGTTGTCTGTTCAAGGTGGATTCGTCATTTGATAATCTGGGTCTTTGCACTGATAAAAGCAAGAATGGAGCACGAAGAGCAATTTTTGTCATGGTTGCCAAATCAGACCAAACTCATTTGGGAATGCTCTAGGCTAACCAGGTGTAATTGCGAAACTACTTACACGGTCTGTGCACTCCTATATCTGCATGTTGCCACACAATGTTCAATGACTGCACACGTTACAGCCTTTTGTATTGTCATACATTTAGGGGTTTGAGCAGCTCCCATCAGTATTTTGTAAAATCAGATTGTTAATGCCCAGAAGGAAGCAAATATGCATGATAACGAAGACTCCTTACGCTCTGTAGGGTCCAGAAATTAACTATGCAGGTCCATCTCAAGGAAACATTTTACCTCAAGGACACAAAGTCTGCTATGATGGATTGTCCGTCATTTAGAATTTTGCACAAAAATTAATACACAGCTCCTCTGACACAAAATGACAGATTTTCACTAAGTTTGGAGCTGGCATCAATGGATCAATGTCTCTAAAAGTTGATGCACATTTTAGACTGCCCACAAGGGGGTACTTTAACGAGCATATGTTTGCATTTCTCATTGGAGCCATTTGACTCAAAAAATTGTTAAAAAGCAACAATAATTTGCTGCAATGCTCTCTTCTAAAAGGCCTCCGATCTGTCAACTCTGTCAAGCCCTGCACAGCCACTCCTTGCCACACAGACAGGCAACACAGACAACCCAACATCTCAGTATTTCTGTAACTATGCAGGAAATGGAGCATTTCACCATGCAAAACGTTGAAAGGTTTGTTATTGCATTCAAGGTTTCCACAGCAAAAAGCAAGAAATAGTGTATACGTTCACACAACTGAGGCATATAATACTTCGAAATATTCACCCATTGCTGCAGAGACTGGGGAAGATTTAAATCCTTGCTCATCAAAATAATGTAATAAATGGCTAATATACAGCACTTGAAAAAATTAAGGGACCACTGCATCTTTTTCTTTCCTTTCCAAAAAAGTCAAAAAGGAAGGTTTTGAGTGAGGAGCAGAAGGGTCAATATTAAGAGACCACTGCAAATTGAAAATGTATATTCCTTACGCAATTCTTTCCTTTTCAACTTTTTTGGATTGGAAAGAAAAATTTGCAGCAGTCTCTTACTTTTATCCAGGGCTGTATGTATACATATAATATAGAATGGTAAAGATTCTGTTTCATCTCTGCTGTTCACAGTGTGCAGAAACAAGCCATTTAGTGGAAAACACGAAAACCCAATTACTCGTTTTGGATTTTCAGCTCAACAATTTCCAATGATTAAAATCAGTTTAACAGGATTTAATCTATATGTAAAGCTATGAACACAGACCGAGATCATTCTGATGATATATACTTTCAAGCTGATGAGATCTTCTGTGGTTACCGGGTCATCGGGTTTTGTGACGGAGGTGAGTATTGCCTTTACTGATGGTCTGTAACCATGCATTGCATTCTCTCAGCACGTTCTGAAGCAGTTTGTTTCCTAAAACCGTTGTCTAAATGCAATCTATCAAATGCCTGAAATCCTAGGGTCTCCAGGGAAACAGTGACCACACTTTCCAGTTTCTAAACTATTAATAGATCCATCACTATAATGACAGTATAACAACATTCTAAAACAAAACCCTACCGTACCCTCTGTTTTAAAGGTCAAACCTTTATAATTTTTATTTACTGATTGGAAGCATTCTGCCAGGTCTCTGGCAGTAGCTTAAAGTTAATAGCATAAAGTTTATAGCTTATTTGTTCTGTATTCACACAAAAAGTAATATTAAGTACTTATGTTAGAAAAGTGATGGGGGTGTGTGTGTGTGTTTGTGTGTGTGTGTGTGTGTGTGTGTGTCAATGTCTCAAATTATTGTTATTTTAAAACAGATTTTTTCACTAAATCTGGTCAGTTGCATACATTGCATAATTTCTGTATTTAGTATATCTGTGTTGTGTACCTGTGCGATAAATTACACCATTAATGACACAAAAGTAGCTACAGCATTGATGTTAATGAATGGGCAAATCGATTTGACTTTATTTTGACAGAATATAATTTATAAATAGATCACTCCTCTGGGTGTTATCGACCAGTGTAACCACAAAAGGGAGGTGTGAATGACAGGCGTTATTGGGTTATGACGAAGAGTTGATATAAAGATCAAGGCAAAATATTGTCTGCAAAGCTAAGCATCTGTTTGGTCCAGCTGACTTCCTGGTAAAACAATCTGTTTATTGAAGTACCATTCAGCTATCTACCTCAGTCAGCTTGGAAGAACCCGACCTGCCACTATGAGTCGCCAAACCCCTGGAGGACTGTTTAGGGGTTCTTTACATTGAAACTCTGGGGAACCCGGTAACTCCATGAACGTTTTTCTCCCACTGAAATTCCTCAGTCCTGGCCTGGCTCTGACAAAACCTACAGTTGGACCAGCTTGCAGCATTGGGCAAGAATGTTCAGTTTTTTTCTACTTCCCACACATACAGTAAATATTAGGCTACTACAACCAGTTGATGTGTATGGAGGAGGATAGCTTGAATTATTTATCAGCCACTTTAGCCATTCAAATTAGTAATAGAGGACAGCGTTCTGTTCTCACTGTCAATAAGCCAGTGAATTCAAAAACTAGATCTTATTATGTATCAAGTAGCGTCAAAATAACATTTGATAGTGAAAAGTGTGAAGAGAACAGACTAGAAAGTCAGCCTGTTTGGGTGGATCACTTGTAGCCAGCAACGTGAGGTTACGCGGTTGATTTGACTATGATTGACCGATGACATGTGCTTTAAGACATCTTGTAAACCAATCAGATCTGTGTAGTTTAATATGAAAATTCATGTTTTATTGATCACAAAAATCAGACTAAGCAGTTAAGGAGTTAAGTCTTAGGAACATTTCTTGTAAAAAACATTTCTTGGGAGTTACATAAAAAGTGCACAGTAAATGGTTAGACATAACATGATGATTAAAAAATGTTAATTAAAAAGACAACATTGACATTTAAGACAATGATAAACAAAGGAGTAAGCGATCTACAGTAAGTCACCTTTAATTAGCATGATTTTTTATATAACTGACATGATTTAGAAGCTGCACTTGATAAGCATATTAATACTGGCAGTTAAATAGCATAGACAATCCTCAAAACGTGACACTCCCCAAATGGTAACTCAGTTGTAAATGTTATCTGGAAACCTTTGTTTTGATCTCCCAATGTAATATTTCTCAAATGCAAATGTATGATAGTAAATGTCTTGTCTTTGTTCCTTGTCATTACCCTTTCTTAAGTTAAAATGGTAATGACATTCTTAATGCATTCCATTTTTTTGTCCTATGTAATTGGCTCAAGTGGTTTGCATCTGAACCTGCTTTTCACTGAGGTAATATGAAGCATTTCACTTTGAAGATAATAAGCTAGTTAATTAACTGCTGTGAGGAGTTCACACAAATACATCAAACTACTAATAAACAGGGTAAGAAGCCAAACAGTAGATTTATCCTCATTGTTATTGTGAGACATTAGCATTTTGTAGAAATTGATTGAGACTAAGATTCCATTCTCCAGCATGAATAAAATCGCATCCTCACCAATGCAGTCAACCTCTACCTACAAACGTTCTCTCTTAGACTCCGAAGCACCTAGGCGCCATGACTCTATTCAAAATATTCTATTAATTTATATAATTACAATGTAATAGTGTTCTTTGGTGATGTCGTTTTCACTACAAAAGCCATGCATTTCCATCTGAAGTCCAGCCAGAAGATTTGGGTTTAATGAGGCTGGATTCTACCTTCATCAAAATCTCAAAGACAACCGAGGTTCAGCGTGCTGATCCCCTTCTGAAGTCCGTGTGTTTGAATACTCGCCTTTTACTTTTCTCATTAGTATTCTCCACTGCCTCAAGTAGCAACGTGACTGTCATCAGTCTGCCGGTCTTCCGCCACAGGGAAAGAGGCCTATCAGCTTCCCTAAGATATCCTGCTTATAATACATGCTCAACTACTTACTTTACCTTTTTCCCTCTATTTCTGTCATTCCTTCCCTCTTTATCCACCGAGTGGTTTAAGATGCAAAGCTGTGAAAAACCTTTTTGCTGTGCTATTCATTACAATTGTCCAACTCACAATGGTATTGGGGATGGGGGGGGGTGGGCGGTTATAGTCATTGTGAGATGGTAGGGCCTAGAAGTTTGTAAGCTCACATGATGGTAAAGGGACAAGAGCCATGCCATTTGGCTACATGGCGGAGAATAAACAATACTTTAAAATGTTTAATGTTCTAAAGACGCTAATGAAATCTAATGACCATTCACACAAAATGAAAACCCTGGGTATTGTCTGTAGACTCCTTTGCAAGTATCACAAAAGATGTCTCACAATGTGACTGGCTCATCCTGGTTTAGGTTACTTCAGCTCTGCATCGTCTTGTAAAAGATGGATTTGGCCTTATTTCTGAATCAGCCCAGTATCCCCGACAACGGACGTTGTAACAGTCACAGAGACTTGAAGCTTTGTTCTGTCTGTGACAAAAGAGGGGTTGCCATCGAAATATATAGACATTCTGTTGGAGGATAAATGTAATTTTGTTTGACACATGTCACATTCCAGTTGCCTACAGGAACGCCACTGGAGGAAGTATAAACCAGGCTGTACAGATTTACCATTATGAGTATTAAAGGGGTAATCAGTAGATTTTGCCTTATTCATTTAATGTACCCATTTTTTCTTGACAAATAAATGCCTGATTAACTCAGTAGGACAATTTTTATGAACAAAGTAAATGAATGAAAAACATTACAAAACATGGCAACAATTATAATATCAGTTTCATGGATTAGTCCTTGGATCAGTTTGGCCTGGGTATCCGGGGCTCTCGTGCATTATGACAATGTAGATGTGTAGGCCGCTAGCGTGCACATCGATGTTGTCCGCGTGCACATTCAAAGCCCCGTACTTCCTGTCCCGGATGGGGTGGGGCTAAGCCCTGAACGTATTGTGATTCTAGCGACACCTCTGCCTTGGATCTATAGCTCTCCATGATTTTGGTTCAAACATCTTACTTAAGAACTTAGTTGTATTGTTTTTAAGCTGCTTATTGCGGCTTTATATTCAGTGATGGTAAGGCCAAAATGTAATAACTAGGCCAGCCCTCATAAATTTTTCCATAATGATTTTAGATACAGTCAAATATGTCAACAATCATTCATCTGAAGTATTTTATTCTTAGCTAGATGGATTCAATTCTGTAACTCAAGTGGGTCCTTGTTTCGTATGGAATCTACTAAAGTGTCCTTGGAAGACTACAGCAAGATTTAAATAATTTCCCCGAAGTGCTTTTTTTGTTATCCAACACAGCAATGTTTCACATTCTTCTTTAATTACATCATCCTTGTCTTTTTTGTTTTTCTGTTCTAACTCTTCCCCTTCCTCTGTTGTGTTCATAATGTGCTCAACGCAGGATAAGTACTCTCTTCTCGCACAAATGAGGCTTCTCTTCCATTCACTCGCATTAAGCCAAGTCACATCAAACAGATTACCGTTCATAAATGATCCATGGCTCCTGAAATTTTCGCCTTCCAGGGGCTGTAAACAGGCAAAGAGGGGGAAAGGTATTTGTAGAATTAAGTTAAAGCGTTCATAAAAGGCATTTATTGAACCCCAAAGACCAGGAAGTTATGTCAAATCCTCATGCTGAAGGGCAGTGATTAATAGATGGGTACCAGTAAAAACTCATATGTTCAAAATCTTTTCAAGCAAAGTCAAGTCAATAATTATTCTAAGGAAGGTGTATTAAACCACAGAAACACCTTAAAGTTACCGTCATCCCTCTGAAATTAGCTGCAGGACAGGAAGGAAAATGCAAAGTGATGTGAACGCGAGGAGACGTTGAGTCCAGTTGGTATGACAAAAAAACTAAAGATGAACAAACACAATTGTAGTAACTACAATAATGACATAAATGTAAAAGAGTAAAAAGAATAATAAAAAATACACAGAATACAAAGTAATGTTTTATTTACAATATACGAAATGCTTAAATATTTTGAGGAGAATATTGGCAAAATAAATTTCAATGAAACCCCTTACAGTCCCACTCTGAAAAGCACTTTATGAAAAAAATTCCAAGTTGGCTGAATACTTCTAAAATCCACTCTAAGCACCAAAAAGCCCTTCAGATTATGTTCGAAGATGGTATTACAGAAGACGGCAGTTCAATTTATTTTTCCATTCCACACCAAATGTTTGCTTGCTCTATGCAGTCTCAGTACTGAGTAGATGCAGTATGCTATCTACAGTGTGTTGGATGCTATAAAACAACTGACATGAATAATTATCCGTGTTAACCCTTAGCCCCAAAGTACACAAACCAGACAGAGTAAAAATGTATTTTAATATTGATGCAATCTTGTTAATTTCATACCTTGGCAATGACAAATGGTGCTGCCTGGCAAGCAGAAAATAAGCTGTGGAGGCAGCAAGACTGTAATCAGTGGTCAGTGCCAGCCTTTGGAAGGAAGTGGATACAGGAGGGTACTTTGGGGCAAGAGGGGAACAGATAGGATAGAAACAGCTCTCTGCACCCATGTATGATTTGTCTCCACAGAGATCCCGTCTAGAGCCTGTAGCTGGTAAGAAGCATTCAGTCAGCACCACTTACTATGATGTTTCTCAACACGCCTATTCCCTTCATGGCAGGTTGGAGGTCCCCATACAAGAAGATAGAACATCTGCCACATAACGTCTTCTGTATTCATTTCTAAATGTATTTGATGAGTGAGGCTTTTGTAGCTGCACTAGAACTCATCCATCGGAAGGAAATGTATACATTTATATTTTGTGTTGATTGTTTTCTTCTCCTATATGGGGGCATTTGGAATTTCTGAATATAATTAAATTCAAACAATGATGGCCACCCACCCACACCCCATTAGAAGCTGAATTTGAATTGAAGCAAGTAGACTTTTACTGAAACAGTGTTGAAGCCAAGTGAATAGCACCCTGTGTGCTACTGTTGGCTGTACAGGAGTGGTGGGCACTCCTCCCGATGTGGGCACTCCTCCCGATGTGGGCACTCCTCCTGATGATTCGAAGATTAAATCCCAATGCTCCTCCGACGCTGCACAGCATAGTAGCCCGTCTTTCAGTTGGGACGTTAAAGATACCATGGCAATTAGCTTAAGTGTAGGGCTGTGTTAATCATGGTATACTGCCTAAAATTACAAGCACCAGTTGTTCTTTTCTCCCGTTTCATACCAGGTTGTTTGAATGTTTCAGAATTGAGTAAAGGCAATGCTGAATTTGGGTGGGGGGTGGTTTTAAGGCTGTGTTTGCAGTTGTTTTTACCCAAGGGAAAAACTGTATGACACAACCTCATTATTTAGTTTGTGTTTCAACATTGAAAAAATGTGTTACCAACAATTAAATACAAAATGTTGGAAATTGAATTATTTCAATTTAGGATTTTTGTTATTTTCTTTCTACACAATAACTTAGCGTTTAGAAAAACACTCCATTCAGAAAAATAAATACACAAAGTTATACAGTCACTTTGTAAAATGTTCAGGCCCAACACCTTGTCCATATTTTTTGTGCATTACACTATGTTTTTGGTTGATTAAATATTTACTTGCAATCAATCTACACACGATTCCCCATGATGACAAAACATGTATTCAGACCCTTTGCCATGACACCAACTGTATTCTGAGAGCTTTACTGTGTTCGTTGATCAAAGTTGAGATATCACTAGAACTTCATTGGGGTCCATTTGTGGCAAATTGATGATGAAAAGTTACATCTGTCCATTCAAGCTCTCACTCTTCTCTGTACATGTCAGAACAAAAACTAAGGAATGAAGACCGTAGATCTCTCCCAGACCAGAGATTTAAAGATTTCGTAGTCAACTGAATGCAGTGCTTAGTTCATACAGCTGTGGTTAAGCCTACAAGAAGCTTAAAAACAATTGTAACTATTATAATTAATCATGAGTGCATGCATTAGTTGAGCTGCAATGTAAGGACTTTGTAGCTGTCATAAAGACAAAGATTCAGTAGCAATTCAAGATGTTACAGTAATTAATACATTTTATGTAACATCAAAGATGCTCTGATAAAGGTCAGTTGAGTAAAAAATCAATAAATTGGAAACTGTATTGATCCCGAGTTTGCTGAGATCCTTCCCTTATTTTCATTATTCATACCACTTTCTCAGCTATCAATTAGACATCCAATTTGTTTTTTACCCATAAGGAATTAACATGTAAACAATATAGTGGAAGGTACCTGTACAAATGCATGAGCCTTATCAAAGCTCTGAAAAACAATCAAAGTGGACATTCATGTTAATGGAGGATAGCAATACTATTAAACTATCTTTGACATTAATACCATCTTTGACATTGAACACCTTTAATTTGAGGCAGTCCATTTAAATGTCAGGGAGGCCATCAGGGTACCAGTCTCCCACCATCTTTGTGTTGGTCTTGGACTAACTGTAATTCCAAGAATTGTGTTTCCACTTACACTAATACTTCAGTGTAGATATAAAAAAGGCACAATTCAATACATTTCAATTTAGGGTATTTATGTAATCTACTGCAGCAAGTCAAAAGATAAATGGCCATTTGAAAGCTCTATGGTTTTGGAGTTCTTGAAATTGAGGTAGCTTGCTTTTTTCACCCTCTTGGCCTCAGAACACTGCACCATTCACTTTGCCTCCTTTTCACCGTGACAATACATTTCTCGGGCCACATTAAAACACCAGTGGTAGATTGCATTACTGTTGTGCATTGATGCCGACTGTTAGAGAAAAATTGGATTGCCTAAGCACAGGATAAGATCAGAGGGCATGAAGGATGGAGACAGTGGTGGTAATTTAGTATTGGGCTGTGAAAGAAGAAAAACAAGGAAAAGATAGACAGACACACACACAGCGGGACTGTTGCTAAGCCATGAAAGCACACTTGCCCAGACAGACGTTTGCAGACACAAATATTTTTTTGATTACATTGAGTGCAATTAGTTTGTGATTTTATCCTTATCATGGTGGTCAAAAAGAGTGATACATTTTGTCACATCTTTTTATGAAATACATACGTTAAAAGTTTCACATACATTTTCAGCAAAACTGAAACTGAATATACATTTCTAGCAAAAGAGAACATAGATTGGTAATAGTTTAACTGATCAGCAACACTAACTCTTTCAAGGAATCAAGGTCGAGCTAAAAGTGAAGACTTAACTTGAAAATCCATAGTGATTCTGTCACATTATGAAGAAGAAGGACACAATCACTGAGTAACACTTATAAAGACTTTTAATTTAAAGACTAATTCTGTCAAGTTAAGACATTACATGACTCAAAACCCAAGGACAGGAAACTCAAATATAACATTAAACAATTACCAACTAAGAGACAGGGAACTAGGGAAACTAAATAGGGAAGTAATAAGGGGAAAACAAGACACAGGTAAGAAGATTAAAGACACAGGCGAAATTAAATATTCACTAGTGGACAGGGACTAAATCCTTTTCCATTCGTTTAAATTTTGCCACTTCCACCTACAGAAGTACCTAGCACAAGCAAGTTTTGGTTCTGGGCACAGTGGTAAAAAACAACTATCCTACCTACACATTCACACAATGCAGTTTCTCACATTCTACTCTCAAAAACAACTGCAAGACACCACACAACCAGGTCACGTCAACCTTTTTGTCCGTCTCAGAGCCTTCCTCAAGGCTGTAACTAATCTAGGGAGACTTCCCACTGCTCCTCCCCAACAGGAGCTTGTTGACTAATTAGGTTGACTAGCGTGTCAACTGTGTTGGTGTTGGGAGTATTTATACAGAATTTATATAGATGAGTTGGCAAGACCACTGAAAATGTAAGCAGCACCCAGCCTCAACCAACTGGACTCAGAAGTAAAATATTTGCAAATGATCTGGTAGGTTCGGTGTCTCGGTATAAAGCAAATAATGATTTTACTATAAAGGGCCAGTTGCCAGGAACAAAAACATAAATTTTACCTAGAAACTACCCTAGTGCAAACAAATAACTTATGTCAGACAAAACATCAAACTGCAGGAAACTTGAATAAATGACAAAGCGAAACATGTGTTCTAGAATATGAAAAAGTACATAACTTGACATCACAAATAGAAGTTGGCTTGAAATCATTCAATCCATCATAGAACCCATTGTCCTCTATAGTTAGGTGTTGATTCCACTTACAACACAAAACTCCCATGTATTGCATGCAAAGCTAATAAGGACAAAGCTGGCTTTCACAAGAAGACTGACAAAAATTGTAATAACTACAGGCCAATTTCCAAGCTGCCCTTCTTATCCTAAATGTTAGAGAAAGTTGTAGCAAAGTAACTTTTACATGTGGTGGAACACAATCTTATTTTTTAGAAACTTCAGTCAGGCTTTTGTCAGAAACATTACTGAAACTGCTCTTGTTAAGGTTACAAATTACTTATAGTTGAATGCTTACTCTGGAGAATGTTCAATCTTGTTGTTACTGGATCTTAGTGCAGCTGATGACACCACAGACCAGAACATTTTAACTGACCGATTTAGAAATTGGGTTGGAATCTCTGGGATTGCACTAGATCGATTCAAGTTTTTTCTGTCAAATAGAGCATTTGTTGTGTCCATTAACAATTGTCTTCCTCTGTTCCTGTCATATGTGGTGTTCCGCAGGGTTCTAGCCTGGGGCCAATCCTGTTTTCTCTGTATTTGATTCCATTGGGTAATATAATTCGGCTAAATTACATTTATTTTTATTGCTACGCAGATTATATGCAGTTGTATTTGTCAGTTATGCCAAATGATTGGAGCAATTTGTGCGTTCTACATAATTGCCATGAAGATGTTACAAATTGAATAACCAATACTTTTCTCCACTCAAACACTGATAAAACCAACGTTTTAATTGTTGGGCCCCCATCTATTTTGGATTGAGTTTGGTTGGTGCTAGGATTACTAGCAAAAAATATTATGCCTGTGGCCAGCAATCTGGGAGTTTCCTTTGATCCAGACAATTTGAATGTACCACAAAAACACTGGCCCACTCATGCTTTTACCAAATAAGGAATATTGCCAAAATGAGATTGTTTTTATCTTTTGAGGACACAGAAAGCAATACATGCTTTCATTTCATCTTGCCTAGACTGTTGCAATGCTTTGTTTACATGTCTCAACAATAAGTCCCTAGGTAAACTCCAAGTTGTACAGAATCCATCTGCCAGACTTCTTACAAGGACTAAATCAAGGTCTCATATAACCTGAGTTTTGGCAGCTATACATTGGTTACCAAAAATTCTACTTATCACTTTTAAGGCACTACATGATCTGGCACTTGATTACATTAGTGGTATGCTCAACCCATACTGCACTGTTAGGCCTCTCAGATCAGCTAAGGAAAGATTTCTTGCTGTCCCAGAGTCTAGACTGAAAACTAAAGGGAACCGGGAGCCTTTGCTATACGGGCCCCTAGACTCTGGAACAGCCTAACAAAGAATGTCAGACATGCTACATCAGTGCATTCTTTTCAATCTTACCTAAAACAAATTTTTATAACATGGCTTTTACGAATATTTTATCATTGTGATTTTATATTTTGTTTATTCTTTTGAATTCCTTAAAAGAAAATGTATAATACATGTTTTTGTATATTTTTTATTATTATTTCTAAATTCATTATGTATAAAGCACTTTGTGTAATTGTACTAGAAAAGTGCTACACAAAATAAGATATTATTTGTAAGTATTTGCACATTTTTAAAACACTGTACAGTATATGGCCTACATAACATTCAAAATTATTTTATACTTTTCTTTTACTTTTATAATGTTTAATTATGAATTTTACTTACATTTTTTAGTAGTGTTATTTATTTATATTTTTTCTCTGCTTGTTTCGACAATCTATACAAACATTTTCATGCTATAAAAGCCCATAGAATTAAAAAGAACTGAAATTGCATTGAAGCATTAGTGACCGGAGGGTTTAGAAATGATCAGCACAGGAAGGTTTAATGAAAACACATAACAGTTGGGAGTCCTTCACGCCAGAAGAAAACAGTCCTCATTGAATGGCAAATGTTTGAAGTTTAATTAAATAGCACAATCCACTGGTGGCCTGACCCAAGTGGCAAATTAATAAATGTTGCTTGCATGATGTAAATAAGAGGGAGTTACCTTGTCTTCTGGTACATGTGTTATAATTATCTCATGAGCAAGTAAGTAAATCTAGGAATGATTTTCCTGTGGTTGTGTAGTAGATGGGTGCCTCTGCATATTACGTGTCTGTCTGGCTGTGAGGATCTAAACTAATATATTTTCATTCCAGCAATGTCAAACAAGTGACATGGTGCACAGTAAAGATGATAGGAGAAAATGACATCGCTTTTGTTTTCTCTAAGCAACTAAATTGTATTAAATAATATACATTCTCAGTTGTTGGTGATATACCCTTGAGTATTTGTATAATTAGTTTTATATACATTTTGATGAACTTTATGGAGGATTAATTTAATTGGGGGCACAGATTTTGTTGGGAGGACATTTGCATATTGGGAAGAACTTACATAAACATCAGAATTAGTTTTTGAGATGATATTGGACTGACAATAAACAAATTAAAAAACGTAAAGTTCATCCAGGCACATTGTACATGGGATCTCAAATATACATTTTGACATGGTTAACCCATTGGCAACATGCCTCCCAGATTAATCTAGAAATCACACAGTCCTGCCTGTATCTATTAAGGGAAACAGGTTATCTTAGAGTCTGCACTATAGCATTCCGGGTATCCTCAGAGAAACAGAAAGTAGAGTAGGGCAGTTTATTGGAACAGCAAAGACAAAGTCACCTACCGCAAGGAGAATGCTTATCATCCAAATCTGGAGAGACTACAAAACATCTCCTTCGCCCAAGTGAGGAGGATCCTGGTTTCCTCCATGCACAGACCTTACTGAGAGCAATACAAGAAACACGCCAACCCTTGCACCTTGCTGTGATATCTCTTGCTGGAAAATTATTTTATGAAGTAGTATGGCCCTACTTGTTTGTTAAATCGGGAACAGATTCATAAATTGGTTATTCCCCGCTATAGAGGAATAACCAACAAATTACTCTCTCCTCAATTTAACCTCCACAGAGGGACGAGACAGGGTTGTACATTATATAGCTTATATTTGCTATGGCCATGAAGCCTTTTGCTCAAGCCGTAATATCTTATGTAGCCATACTGTACATGTTTAGAATACTAAAGACACTAAATGAAAAGTGGATAATGGTAACAGCTGGCCACGGCCGGTGCCATGCCGGTCGTTACATTTCTATGTTCTGTTCTAGTTTCTTTGTTCAGTTTAGTCCCGTTTGTGTGTTGCTTTCGCCGGTATCTAGCTTGCCCCCTCGTTATGCCTCGATTAAAATTTCTCCTACCCTCGTGTTGCTTGTCTGTCATTGTTCTGTTGCTTGTTCTTTGCACAACCTGGATTAATAAACAAGCTTTATTTGACCAACCTCTACGCCTGTGTCCTGCCCCCTTCTAACGTAACAACGACAGATCGACGAACCGGGACACAGCAGAGGTATACGTTGGAGGAGGGTGAGATTGCCGGTCCAGCGCATTTTGAGGGTGACCCAACAGAGAGGGTACCCTAACCCTAACCCTTCATGAAGAAGGTCGACCAGGTTTTCCGGCACCCTGAGTCACGGGCCCTGATGGACCGGGTCTGTTGTGGCGGGACTAAAGGGCCTGGAATTTAGGAATGAGACGAACAACAACAATCTAGTGTCTATGTTAATTTTTCTATATAGGTAGTTTTCTTTTCAACGAAAGGTGAACACAGCACAGTAATCGTTTCCTCTGAGCATATGCAATAGGGTTATAGTCGTTATGACCCAGCACAAACAAGGAAGATTAATAGGTGCACAAAGAGTAATACTGTTATCAGCACTGGTCAGCACTGTTTAGCCACTCTTCCTGAATCGTCTCAGGTAGGTTGTGGCCATCTTGCCAGCTTGAGGCCTCTGTCGAGGATATTTACTACAACAGGAGCAGGGGGAAATAAAGTAGTTGGTTGCTTTTCTGGAAAAAGAGACAGTAAGGGTGCTGGGTGCTTTAGCCCCCCTGTTGACTCTTCAGCACCCCTTGACAAGACTGGGAAATTCACATGTAACTTCTGTCTCCCAAATGTTGGCGACATGCACATCACTTCGGCAGATTTGCCCGCATTGTCAATAAGCGGGGAGGTTGACGTTCATTACTCTGGCCGACAGGCGAACAGCCCCCGTACGTTCCATATCTGTTCAATACCACTATGCAGTACTAACTGATCAATGCACCTTGATATTCATTTATTTTGCCAAGTAAGTTAATTGACAACAAATTCTCCTTTTTGAGGAACCCCTTTCCGAAGGCATTGAGACGCAAGACAACATTGTACACAAAGCAAAAATATAAAAGTAAAAAAAATATGCACAAAATCAATAGGCAAACATATAAGTGGGCCATATATAGGGGAATAGGGGATTCAACAAATTTCATTTTTAAGTACTGAACCACCCTATATCAAATGTAATTTTGTTTATGTTTATTGCCATTACATAGTATTTATTGTATGTAGATTTTTACATCATTTATATTATGAGTGTTGTCCTGTCTACTTGGATTTGTATGCATTTAGCCAGTTTTTCATTGAAAAATACTTGTTTTTAACTAAATAGTCTTGGACTTAACTCATAACAACTAGCTACCAATAATTGTTGTATAAGAAGGCTATATTAGGGGTATTTAAGTATAGGCCAATAAGAGAAAATTGTCAGTTTTACATCTTTTTGAAGACTAATCCAGTGTATTGTGTGTTTGAATATAACGAAGAGGTGAAAACAACTTTTTGCTAATTATTGCATCTGTAAAACGCATTTTATACTTTTTAAATGTTGTATTTTGTGCACATTCTTGACATGGTGTGTCTTTTCAGCCCTTGGACTGTACACCAACTGCTGGACGACAGTTAAATTAAATGAATACATGTAAAATCCTATAGGGAATTACCGGGAGTGTCATCCGGAAACATGTAGCCTATGAGTGCGGCGGCTGTAGGCTGCGAAGCGTTTGGATTGTCATAGGCTACACAATACGTCATTGCAATCTGCAGGGATTGGCTGGATTCCTATGCATTTTCCTCTGAATTCAGATAATTCCATCAGACCCGACAGAAGCAAGAATCCGCAGGTAAGCTATTCATTTCATTAGGCTTAGTACTATAAACAGTAGATAAAAGCAATTCGTTCCACTGACAATCAATGATATACTGTACATTATAGGTTATATTATATATTATATTATTATATTTTCAAATTCTGTCGGGAAAAGGTAACATTTTAATTGATAGTATTTTGTTCAATGAATGCGGCAGTAAAAATGATAGTTAGATAATAGACATCATTTCAAACCTATTCCACAGGCTCCAGCATTTAGTTACAGGCTGTGGCAGCTGTTGGGTTTCCTTTCCTTATAGGCAACAGCAGAACTCATTGTGTTTCGGCAACCTATTCCACTATATAGAGTGAGATGCACTATAATAATGTACAATCTAATTCAAAGTAATTCGCTGGTATTTTCTAAACGCAGAGAGTTAACTATTTTAGGTGGATTCGAAGATGTATTACGGTAAGATACATGAACGTATTATACTCAACATCAATCCTATCTGTCTATATTTCTAACACCAGATCTTATGTCGGTTACATTTTCAGATGACTCCTACATCGGAAATACATTTAACGACACTCAAGATTAATGGCTGCAATATTCAGATATTGAGATTGAAATAGTTGGAAAGTTATACACGTATTCACGGAATCTAGGCATCTTTGGTAAATTTAAGGCTACTAAATCCTACGAAATGAGTGCCAGGACATCCGAAAAGTTGGCGCTTTCCATACTTCACTGTACTTTCAATGGAACTACTCAGACCAATGGGACATGCATCGAACCGGTCGATCAGTTCTTTCAGACTTTCTCCTCCACCGTCGTTCTCATCGTACTCGTCGTGGTTATTATTGGGATAATAGTTCTTTCTCTCGCAACTTTCCATTTCCACAAAAGAAAAATGAAAAGGCGCAAGATTCGAAAGGCGCAGGAGGAGTACGAACGGGATAACCGTAGCCCAAAGACGGACAAAGGGAAGTCGGCTGCCAGACAATGCGTCGTGATAAAAACCGGTCTCAGAGCGCCCCCCGTTGCATTCCAAAAAAGTGATCGGAACACGCCGTTTCATGAAGACTCCACTGTCACACCGATCCCAGAAAACTGTTCTAAAGCTGACCATATACACACGAGGCAACCAAATTAACCTCACCCATTGGAATCGGTTTCCACGTCTCGATGATAATGCACATTATATTATTTGATGAACGTGTAAATAACCACAGTATATTCATATTATTACAGAAAGCATAGCCTACTAGAGAAGCCGTTCCACAAGCATGAACGGTCTTCAGTATTAGTGGGCTACTATCAATGATTAAGAGTAACGTGACATTGATGACAGAACTTGCCATCTGTTAGGCTATGTACAGTTCAAGAAAACCTACATAATTATTATCTTTGTTTACACTATTTGCCTTTATCGCCACCGAATCACGAAGAAAGACTAGACAGATAAGATGTGCTATGACTTGCTAAACATTTAGTAACTCGCTAAACAGTCTACTGTCATGTAATACCGGACGTATTGTAACGTAATCAGCTTACTTCGAGGCAAAGAAGGCGGGAGGTGTTAAATTGTGTACACGATTTCAGCACCGGTGGCGTAAGTGATATGCCCCGAACTGTGGTCCTGTCCAGTGGTCCTGTCCAGTGCTGGAAAATATCGCCTTTGCTTTTCCATGTTAGACGTGTTAAACCGTAGAGGCAACGGGGTATATTCATTAATCTATCTCCGTTTCAAAACATTTTGCACGGTGCAAAACACTTTATTTGGAACGAATTTGTTATTTTGTTGCAATGAAATTGAGTTTCTGACTAGACAAATTTAGGTATGTCTCGTCCTGGTTTCATGTTTACTTCTGTCTAAGTTAGCTTCCCTTAGTCCCAATTTGGTTTGATTCTCAGTGAATAGACCCCAGGATTTCTGTTTTACCTTGGACTACCTATTAATTCCATGGAGATTTTTTGTAGTATTACAATATTTATAATTTTTAGGTCAAGATAATACAGATCTATACTTTCACAGTGAATCGTGGTCTTTTTTCTGCCATGGCCATTTTGCAGGCATAAACATATTTCTTGGTGCAACATGCTGTACAGTACTTTTGAGTATACTTTTTGGAACTGTTATTGGGAGTATACTGTAATTTTGGTCTCTGTTCTGTACACCAAAAGTGATATTCAAGTTTTCCTAAAGAGGTACTCTACTTCTGTATTGATCTTTAGTGCAGTAAATTCCTAGCTCGTGTTTGGCTTTTGTTGCGGATTAATAAACACTAAAGAATTTATCATTTTAGCTTTTGAATAGCAATATAGTGTACCTTAACGTATATCTATAATAAATAAATAATCACTTTCTCTCTATTTGCTTGTCACTATGCTGTCATAAGCCTAAATCAAGGTCATATCCATGTTACGTTTAACTTCTGAAGCATCGTGTTGCACAAACATAGTTATTGTCATGTCATTAAGTTAGGTGGTTGTGCCTAACTTAATTACATCTAGTGTCCATTACTGCCGTAACACATTTTATATTTTCATTAATAGCAGAATAATAATATCAGATCAATCTGAGAATGATGGTCTTGTGTTTGTTATTTCTATTTTGAACGCTGTAGGTCTGCATTAAATAATAATGAACAATATAATGATTCCATAATCAGGTTGGATCAGTGGGATATGCTTGGGTGAAAGATTAAGTTATTACCATAATTCCTAAACCTATAGTCCTCTCAGATCTGTGGCAGTGGGAGGTGAGGATGGTCTGATCACATGGAATTAAGGATGAGATTGGTATCTATGCAACGCAAAGAATCGGATGTGTCTGCCTCAGGAAAGTGTCTATCACAAACAAACTCATGATGATCTGTGTGTCACTGTAACAAAGCAAATTGTCTTACAACAGTGCACACACACACACACACACACACACACACACACACACACACATCATATTAAAGTCTTTGTTGTACAGTGTTAGAAACAATGGGTTTTCTCTACAGGGGTAACGAGGTGCTAATCTCAAAAACCAAGTGCATTGATAGGCATTAATATCCCCTGGGGCAATTTGGAAATGCATCTCGCGAGTGTGTGTGTGTGTGTGTGTGTGTGCGCATGTGTGTGCATGCATGCGCTTTTGTGCCTGCATGCCGTCTTTCTATGAGCCACACGTTATGATCTCAGCCTGTTCTTTCTCTGTGTGTGTGTGTGTGTGTGTGTGTGTGTGTGTGCGTGCGCGTGCGTGCGTGCGGGGAGGGGGGACATGGTACAGTCATCAGAGTAAATAGCATTCCACCCAGACAAACCTCATTCAGCCCACGACACATTAGCACAGCAGCTGTGTGTCAGCGTGACATTGTTATTAACACTGCCAGTACCTCTGTCCTACGCTTACTGCCGCTGATGGGGTGTAGGTGTGATTGGCCCCGTCGGCTTTAACAGTTGTACATTTACCTAGTGGGAGGGCAATTATTGTTTCTATTCCTGTTCACATAATACACGATCAGTTGTTTGCCCTGTACATTACTTGTTGTGTGGGGTGCACACATGGTTTTTGGAGTATTTTGTGTATTTATACATACAGTATTGAAGAACAGCATGAACCAACGATGGACCTGCCGAGATAAACAGTTTATGTTGGTGACAGAACCTGGAATGGAAACAGCAGTTATTGTGTTGTCAGTTATTTCTGGAAACATATTATTCGAAATGCATATTTTACAACAGAAAATTCTACTGTGATGGAAAAGAACAGCATATTACAATGAACCCCAAGAGGTGTAATGCTTTATTACCTGTATGCTATTCTCAACTAAGCAAATGTTATTTCTGTACACATACTGCAGTTAGGTTGTTTTAAGCGTGAAGTCTCTAAATTAGGTGCCAAGACACCAAACCTTTTAATCCAGTGTATCTGTATTTAATTAGCCAACTGTTTTTCATTGCATTCATTCATCAAATTGTATTCCATTATAGATTATAGAGATATAAGGATGGACAAAAACAGTTAGGAATTTCTTTGTCATAATCCAGCAACTACTGACATCTAGTGGAATGCTTGGTTTACAATAAAAACCAGTATCTGTGGTTGGAATGTCAATTGTTACAGCATCTGTGAATTATGATTTTTTTTGTATTTACTGTATTTCAAGGAAAAATAAAACAAATGTTGTATACCTGCTGTCTTCACCAACACTTGAGTTCAAAAACCAAGTCAGCCCTGTTCATGTCTCCACAGAGAAATCAGTAAACAAGCACAACACCTCACCGGAGCCCGGAGTACATATTTATCAGGATTTAATACTAGTGTGCCACAATGACTTTCAAGAATGTGAAAAGAATAAGTACACACATGCAAGAATGTGAAAAGAATAAGTACACACATGCAAGAATTTGAAAAGAATAAGTACATACATGCAAAAATATACATTACCACTGCAATAATATTTCAGAGCCCGAAGGCTATTTATAGAAAACAACAAGGTGTCAAAGTACAGGTGTGTGCAGTCAGAGACCCTCTGAGAAAATAGTTTTTAGCAGAAAGACCAAGTTGACACCTAAGTATAAAAAAGGCATTAGGCTCCGCTCTCTTTTTCTCAAATATCTTTTTTTCTATGAACAAACCATAAATGAACTACATGTTAGGGTTAGCCAAGTAATCTATGTTTTCATAACATGGGATACAGTGTCTGTGCATTCGGTTATTTCACTTACTTATTGTGTGAAAATAAATGAGCACCAGGTGGAGTCAAGGGAGAGACGTTCAGGTATTGATTGGAAGTTCACCATAGTTGTCTTCTAGTATGTTCTATAAATCAAAATCATCGTTAGATTGTTCATTCTAAGAAATTATTAATGGGGTTAGTGCGTATTTTCGAAATAAAACAACTCTGTTACATACCGTTAAGCCCAAAATATTCATACCCATGCCAAATGTTGAGCTAATTTGTAATTGACAAATGGGTTTCTTCAGGCTGGAAAGGACATAAACAATGACAAAACACCGTAAGACATTGTGCGCAACTATTTTGTGCGTAACTATGTCATTATTCATACCCCTTGAAATTGTTGCACATTTTTGAGGAAATGGAAGTTACAATGCCATTTGCAATGGTCTTGTTAATTCCACAATGTGAGAGCGTTCTAATCACCTATAAATTGAGAACAGCTGAACAGCAGTAGTTCTCTAGTCAGTTACTTGTCAACCGCAAGTCACAGCTAAAAATACGTTATTCATTTGTCTCTCCAGCACAATGTCTTGCCGTGTTTTGTGACTTGTTGTCATTTCCAGCCAGAAGAAACCTATTGGTCAAATACAAATTCAAAATGGCTAAATATTTGGCATGGTTATGAACACTTGATACACTAACTGTATATTTTAGTCTGTTGATAACTCCTTTTAAGATGTCGAAAATATATTGATTTTTAATCAAATGTTTTGTCTTCAATTAACAATAGAAACATTTTAAGTTAGTGCAACTGGTTTATCTAGTAAACGTAATTTTTAAAGACGAGAACAAGACATGCCCGCACTTTCGCACCTGCCACAAGAAAGAGAACGGGAGACAAACGGTTTTGAGAAACAAGGCTAGTACTTGCTACTAACTGTATCAGCACACAGTGCAATAAGTTGTTTAACAAAACACAAACATTTTAATGAAAGGTCCTAAGCCTAACATTTTTTGTTGGCAGACATTTTGCGAGCTAGCTAACATGCATGGGTGGGATGTTTCACGTTAATGACTAAACCTGTAACATATTCAGATTTCTACAAATACTCTATTTCGGTTTTAAATAGATGCAAGTTCATCATGTCAATTATTGCTTCTATGATTGTTTCCCCTAAGGAATATTCTGTATCCAAGAGCAAACTGGGAAGCTGATACCACCTTGTAGAAAGGATGTTGTGCCATTGTGTGTGCGCACCACTTTTAACGGCTAATTCTTTAATTTCCACAATTGAACCATCTGAGGTTTTTCACTTGGCATTACAACATTTATGATGAACGTTTTTTTCCATTGAACCATCTGAGGTAACTTTTTGATTTGGCATTACAACATTTATGAGAAACTCATATTGTGTTAGGTAGGCAGCTGACACATTTTGTTAATTTGGCATCACCACAACTTAAGTTTGAAAGGTTTTCATTGCTTTTTTCTGCTTAATGAATTTTTTGGGTCAGTAGTAGCAACTTAAAGACAATTTGCCAGACATTTGGAAATATTCATAAGTTGGCAACATGTTAAGACAAGAAATATAAGTTAAAATCCTAACATTCATTTAATTAGAGCATTGTTCCTACAGTGTAGTTTGTCCTTAATATTCGCGTTCTGAAAAACGCATGGAGTAAGGCCATGTCTGGGCAGTTTTTGCAAGCAGATTATATTCGTGTTTTTCATCTTCAACATAAAAAATACGCAGCATCATAGGAAACTAATTTGATCACTAAGACTGATGCTTCAAAACCTGTAAGCACTATATTTCTGTATCACCTAAAATGTTATTTCAAGTAAGTTAAACAGAACTCTGTTACTTTTTTTATTTTTATGAAATGGATATGCAAAATCTGCACATTTGAAACACCAATAAAGACTTACCTCTGTAAGCATTATAGACTTAGTGTCACGCCCTCTACTGGTTCCCTGCCATAGTGCAGCACACCTCCACACTGGCCTGTCCAACCACGCCCCTCATCTCCCGAATATTGATCAGCCGTGTTTGATTATCACCTGATAGAAAAATCTTGGTCTCAACTGACTTGCATTGGTGTCCCGAGGTGAATTCAGATGGTTGTTTTTGAGTTTAATCACCACATTTATTATTTACATTTGTCTTGAAATATTTCACAACATAGAACTATAATCATCTTACAATGGCTGGTTTCTATTCACAAACAATTTGATTGTTTAAAACAAAAATCTACATTTCAATTTACCATATATAATTCAATAATATGAGACAATTAGTCTGAGGTCTGAATACTTTTTAGATGGCACCTTAGTTGGTGTATGTTTAATTTAATAAAAATGTATTTAGGAAATCAAAAGTTAAGGATCTGTTCTAAGGAGAGCGTATTTTGTAACATTATGTGCAGTAGGCGATATTATATCCAGTGCAATAGCCCACATTTTCTGGTTGAACAAAGGACTAATCCATCAGTTACGGGCCATTTCACTGGTGGTATGGGTGTGCCTCTGGCTAAGGTGAAACATTTCAGACAGTGACAGGAAAAAGCAGAGCGAAGATCTTTTGTACATACTTTAACAGATGTTACTTGATGATGGATCTGACTGTTTTGATTCTATTGAATAATGTCTATTTTCACTGTAAAGCACATTGAACTGCTTCTATGTATGAATTGTGCTATATAAATAAACTTGCTTTCTTGCTACTTGAAAGCTTACGTCTGATCGGTGCTCTCCAAATCTTGCTTCAGTATCAGACAGAACTGAGGAATGCGAAGGGAACATGAGGACCTTTCTGTGAAAATAATGCCAGAGAACGGCCTACTACTGACTACACATTTGTGTAAACTCATCAATTTAAATTTTGTGGTTTGTGTAGTTTAGTTCAGAGAAGTATCAGAATCAAGAAAAAAATATCAGTGTCAGGAATGAGGTGCTGTGGGGCCATTCTCATGTACAGCCCTTTAGGGGCCTGTTAATTGGAGGGCCAGCCTGGAAAGCCATGAGGCTGCTGGCTTGTTTGGTTGACATGGAGCCTTCCCTTTTCTCTTTGCAGCTCAGGCGAGGCACGCCTTTTGGTTGTTTCCGGGAGTTGCAATACTGGTTTCGTAACATCCAATATTGTAATGTAACGACATTTAATCAGATCTTTTAGAGTTAATGTGTTCTCTTTTCCCACAGCACAAGACAACTAACTGCATGTGTCATTAACGTGATCATATCACATTGCAAATTATCTCATTCGTCACGCTCATGCATGATACAAGATCTTTGTCATTGTGCAACAGAACTGACTGCCTGTCTACCTGCATCTGTTCTCTTCCTGTTTGAGAGTTAAACGTGGGAATGTATCCCTTCATTTACGGCAAAGACAATCTGTCAGGCTGTTGAAAGCTATGACACTGTGCTTTTGTAAGACAGTACGCCCGAGGTGCAACAAGTGAAATTATCTTGCCGATGGGGTGGGACAGTAAAGTACAATACAGTAGATTGAGTATTATGGATGAGCATATTCATAGATTTATGTTTGGACCTATTTACACAATACAGGACACAGAAAGCAGACAGACTGTAAAGATATTGTCAGCAATCAATTTCATTTCATGAAGGCATTTTTACATGCACAGTTGTCCCAAAGTACTTATACAGACACCCATAACATCCCAAAAAGCATGAAATAACAAGAAGTGAAAGCACAGGGGCTCGGGAAAAATCCCTAGCCATGTCTAAACCCAGGAAGAAACCTAGAGAGGAGCCAGAAATTGGAATAATTCAACAGGATACCAGATAAGATGGAACTGACTGACACGAGTCACTCATCACATACATTAAGAGCCCAGTCCGAAAAGAACCTTGAACAGGGAAAACGAGGCTCCGCCCACATTGTCAATCCATAGAATTGTCTCCCATTGCAAGAGCCTCTGGGGGTGTACAACCCGACAATGATGCACGGATCTCATCAGTGACTCAACACACTGACGTCAGAAAAGCCTGGCATGATGCAGGCTTTCAGGGACAACACGGGGCAACGAGAGGATGCCAATGATTCAGCATCTGGATATCCCGTTTGGAAGCGGGGATCCCATCAGGCACAGACAGCCACATTCTACTGCCTTGCTATTCACATATTTGCAATTTATCTGACCATTCCCGCGGAACTGCGTGACAGCTGTCATATGCACATGTATTACTGTCTGCCTGGCTAAACAAAACGGAAGCGCTGTCCATTTATTGCCAAGGAGCTCCACCCCAATAGATCCCGGCTGTAATGTGCATAGACCTTGTGAGGTTGAGCCTTACCTGTGCACGTACATGGATCCAGGCTTGTCTACATGTACTGGTACCGAATGGGGGAAGCCTCACCAGGAAACCTCCAAGATGTTCAATCCTGAATTTATAAAAGACAGTTGTAGATGTTTCTTTTGCAGGTTACTTCGGTATTTTATTTAGAAAAGAATGCTTTTATGCAATGGTTGTTTTGATTTAAATACTGTACATACTTTAAAAGTATATAAAGCCCTGTAAAAAATGTATGGACCATCCTAATTTTTTCTAAATCAGCATCTTAACATGAATGGCAGCCATTCCATTCCATGTCTGTTAAAATCCAACACATGCACACCTCATTTTACTTAATGAGGTACTAATTAGGTGATTACCTGAACCAAATCTAATTTAACAAGGAAATGTATAAAAACCACTGCTGAGGTCAACACTATCCTCTTGTAACAGGACCGTCTGGATTGCAAAAACAGTGCAAGTAGTACCTCAAAGGTAATTTGAATGAAATAAAAGCTTATTTAGCATGACAAGTGTTGAAAAGAAAAGCCTTGAGTAAGGAAAAGAAGGGTTAAATTCTGACTTTACTGGCAGAGGGATACAGTTCGCGTCAGGTTGCTTCCATCCTGACAATTTCAAAGATGGCGGTTCATAAGAACAAGGTCAAACAACCGACCGTGAGGACAACAAACCTACAGACATGTAGAGGGTGAAAATGACTGTACACTGACCGAGATGACTGTCAACTCATTTGAATGTCACTCAACAACCGTGAAAGCTGTCCATAAAACATACGGTAATTCCACCGAATACTGATTTCTGAACTCTTCTTAAGTTAAAACATTGGTATTTTGTTTTTGAAAAATGTATATGAATTTGTTTTCTTTGAATTATCTGAGGTCTGAAAACAATGCATGTTTTTGGGGTTATTTTAACCAATTGTTATTTTCCACAAATAAATACTCTACTCCCAAATAAAAATATTGAATGTTGTCAGTAGTTTATATAATTAAACAAAAAAAATAAATTTTACTCAAACATATACCTAGAAATAGTAAAACCAGAGAAACTGATATATGTTTCTATCAAATACGAGTGGAAGTTACTGTGTCAAGACCATGTCAAATTTTACTGTGCCAAACCATTCTAAGACAGGCCTTTAGAAATCTGGGAATGGACCTCATAATGCTTAATGTTGTTGGATTTATGGACATTTATTCTTTTGATCAGGAGATCAACAACTGCAGGACATGAATGTCATTCACCTCCACACTTATCAAGCGCCATTATAAATGCTGTTAATAGTTTTTCTGGTACCGTTTATTTGAGATGATCATGTGTTTGATATTCACTATTTATGAACGCTTCCTTGGTATATTCCCCTTATGTGAATAGTTTAGCAATACTCTGGGCAACTTTGTAGCTTCCTTCTGTCAGTTGATTTTACTTCTGCAGATTGCATTTTTTAAACACTGCTCTGCTTTTCATGTCTGGACACAGTTCTTGGGATTTTGTCGACTCTTTTTGCCACACCCATGACATATTTCTCATGTCTTGAATGTCTTGAAAAATGACACTGGCAAAAGTTTTACAACAGAGAAGCCGGACAGCCTGGCCCTTTACATAAACAAATGGATCTGATGCCGTTTTGGCAAAGGATTTCTAAAATGCAATCATGAAAGGAGGCTTGGCAGCAATGTAAAAAATAACTTAAAATAATGAACTTGACAATCTAAGCAATTATAATGACATTCATATTTTGTATTGTCCTTTTTTATGCCAGACCGGGGTGTGACAAGGCAAAGACTTCTGTGTGCTTTGGTTGCTGACCACTGTGACATAGACCCTACTTAAGAGATGGGTATCCAGCAAAGATGTAAAGGTTAAGCATGAGCCTGCATCTCTCATGTGGATTGGTATGTAATTCCACAATTGTTGGAGCATTAAGAGAGAAATTATGGCAAAAATGTTTGGCAAGGCTTAAACAATCTTCCCTAATAGCGGTGTAATAATAGCGTGATCAGTGTAATTATAAATAATTTCCACACATTTTCAAACCCTTTTGCGTGACAAAATTCTAGGAAAAGAGTTTGTTAAAATGAATGAAATGTATCTAATGTAGGTCATCATTTTCACAAAACTCATTAAATCGTTTTGGGGAGCTACACTGTGCCACAGTATACTTTCTAACAAAACTAAGGGCTAGTTGTTTACAAGAAGGAAAGAGGTTTCGGCGAGTAAAGGAAAATGGAGATTTCAAGGTGTTTTCTTTCACATGTTTACTTTTAAATATACAGTCTCACAATGAACAGTTGAATATGGGTATAAAACACAGAACATAAATAGGTAACCCATAAATACATCAATAAATATGCAGAGAAATGCATTTGCTTTCCAGAAAATATTTTGAATAGATCAAATACACTTGTAAATGTCAATAATTAAAAATGAAAGCACTATCAAGCACTATCAATAAATAGTAAGACAATCACCTTAGTACACAGTACCTGGTTCAATAAAAGAAAATGTCTCATATTTCACAAAATATATTAGTTCCCACTCTGTCAGGAGCTGTATATATATTTTTTTTAAACTGCCTAAAGTACTTCTTTGGTTTGTATCTTGTCACAGTTCAGAATGTCCGAGTGTTCTTTGAATGATTCTCAATGAATCTCTTCATTTTTTGCTGTTGAAAAAAGTATACATTTTTATTACTACAATATAATTCACAGGTGTGTGACTTTAAACATTTATGTGGAGCTATAAAAGTAAATGGAAAAAGATCAGGCTGGCAAAAGAAAATATTGAACTTGAACAAAGATCCTATACACAGTAACTTCTATCTACAACCTAAATAATTATAGGTTCAAAGTTCAGGTTATATAGACAGTTTGTGCAAGTTTAATTTGCCCATATATCCATTTGTGCAACCTCAACCTATATCTTTGAACCTTCTTTATCTCAGGATATTCTGCTGCATTTATGGAAGGTATATATATCCAATCAAACTGTTGATATTTGTCTTGTCTGTGATGCTTGCAGTTGATTTAAAAATGTGCGCTGTATCTTCTACTTACGGGTGCAGCATCTTGGCAAGGAAGTTTTTGACCCACTGAGCATTGGGGTCCAGACACATTTTCTCATGGGACTTTAGAGTCGCTCTACAAGACAAGAAGTGAATATCAGTAAAAAAAACATATCATTTTACAATCGGCATTATCTAGTGAAATGGACAGTGATCAAGAATCTGAACTGAATCATTAAACAATAGCAATCCTTTCAAGTTTACATTAATTATTAACACTGTTTAAAGGGTTATTCTGCAGTTCAAACAATGACAAAGCGGCACACCTAAACCAACTCAAGGATGAACCTGGAGAAATGTTAACACTCATGTTCTAAGACAGTCTGCCTTTGCATCCGAAGATCTACCACTTAAATGCAAATGCTAGTTTGAAAAAAATTTTTTGGCTACCCAGTATATTTACAATTAATTTGCCACAATAGCGAGAAACCAGTGTCTATTACAGTTGATCTAAGCTTATGAGGCATTATAAGGAAAACGGAGCAGGACTCACATGATCTCAGTGTCTTTGCAGTGCGGGCTGGGAGGGAAAATTGCCACACTTGCAATGAGATTCCCAAAACGCCTGCTCTCTGTCTGGATGCAGCGACATCGTGGCTCAACCGCGACTCCTCTGAGACTCATCCCTGTTATGGTAAAGGTCGGAGGGCAGGGGTCAAAGTGAGAAGGAATACCTTGCGGACATCCAGCATGATGACAAATCCAGTGAGTTAGAGAAATAGACTGTAGCCGAAAAACCAATTTGTATTACTAATGATCTAGAGCACTGTATACCATGTTGATCATAACATCTATATTCATATCCATAGCGTGTCTGCACATTACATCAGTGACAACAGAGCTGACAAAAGTATTAACTCACCCTCAGTGATGGTCAGACAGACCAGGAGCACAGCAACAAGACAGGCCAACACTCTGATGCTTGTCGTCATTCTGGAGCTGCAGTAAAATAAAACTACAAGACCTCTGATACAGTCTAATACTCTCTTGCTGGTAACAGATGTTGCGAAATATTGTGCGGTTCTGTGGTCGTCTGTCAGTGCGAGTTTGCTCTGTCCTCCTTGTCTTCCTTCTCTGTCTGCTGTGTGTTCAAATGTGCCGCTGCAGGAAAGGAGACGTTGTGTCTGCTTCTGTGAGGAGAGGGCGCTTTAAAGCCAAGTTCTGGAAGTGAGTCATTGAGGAATCAGGATTGCGAAATCTGGGACAGACCGGTTAAGTGAGGCAAGGAAAGACCCCCTAGGGGCGTTTAAACCGCTTTGTCATGTGATAAGCTCCAAGGAGAAAGTTTTATGAAATGTTATGAAATGACGGACTTTTCAAAGTGCTGATGATGCACAACAGCATAACTATTCACAAGCAATCACACTCGAATTAATTTTCATCATAATTAATGCAACGTTGCAGTGACTGAATTGTGTAGAAATATGTATTGTCCCTAGAATTCATCACACAGGATGGACTATTTTCACAAAGAATCATCAGCTGTGATTAGAGTCATCTGGTAAATAAACCCGTTAGTAGTTTTACATGTGAGTGAGATTGCGCTGCTGGTTTATGTGAAGTAAGGGTCTGTTAGTGTGTGAGGTGAATCGATTTTTATTCTGTTTTACAGTAACACATGTGCACATACCTTCCCATGTTTGTTTGTTTTTGTTCTCTGACTAGTAATTCACACACTTTCTTTTATATGAATTATATTGTATGTATCATGATATAGATTTAAAT
The DNA here is from genome assembly GCA_016801105.1 of Esox niger. Lineage (NCBI taxonomy): Eukaryota > Metazoa > Chordata > Actinopteri > Esociformes > Esocidae > Esox > Esox niger. Next base: position 105,056 of record JACXGJ010000220.1, on the reverse strand, counting down.
TAAGGTTTGCACTGCTAATTTGAAACGTAATGTGATAGAAATTCCATAAAGTAACTCTTGAAGGAGGTAAAGAGGCAATATTCTCTAGGCACAATTACCAGTTTTATTACTTGCGAGGAGAGAGGAATCAAAGTTCACAGTGTAAACCGCGAGACATCGCTTAATACTTTTTCAGAAAGGGGTGGGGTGAGATACAACACAGCTGTATTATGTCAACAATACATGTTTACAATTTTTTGTGTTCACAATTTGTAAAGACAAAAACAGTGTTTACAAATTGCCCCTCCTTCCCACAAGGGACCCTGTCGATAAACGTTTTAACTCAGAAGGGCCACATACCAGATAACAGATCCACTGACAGTTTTAACAGATTGACAGAGAGCCCAATGATCGACTGATATTATTCAATGACGACTACCACAAACATAAAGACCAGATCCTCTCTCCCACATTCATGACACTATCTACACATCTATTGTTCCTCTTGTACAAACACAGGGACTCAGTAGTTTTCCATTACCTCAACACATAACTAGAAATGTACAACAAGCAATCCGTCAGTGCGTTAGTTCAGAAAGATTACCACCACAGTAAAATATTGAATACAGTTTGGTCCTTGAAAATATTTCTTGTTAAGATTTGGATTTTATGTGCCCTTTATGCAATGATTGTGTCTCTTGCCAGTCACATCTGTTCAAATGATGAACTGCACTACTTGTGGTTGTTTTTTTAATGGAAGCAGATGTTTTATATTGTGGCCTGTGTTACAAAACAATGAACTTCTGTAGCACCAATGCTATTTGCTAAAAAAGTTAATGTACGGCCCTGTAACTAATTTAATTCAATTTAAAAAATACCTATCAAATAATACATAAATGTATTGTAGGGGTGTGACCATTGTAGCATTTTGAAAAATCCCCAAACCAAAAGACTGTGTCACAAGGCTGGTAGTAGAATGACACAGGCGCAGAGACGTGGCGATGGTAATCCATTTTACTTTATTAAAATAAAATACTGAAACCAAACTGAAAGCAGCTTACCGTGACTTGGGTATAGGCTACAGAGCAACAACAAACCATAATGATCCACACAGAGTGTGGACCCACATTCACCTAAATGTGTTCCCCAATTGGAGGCAACGATCTGCACCTGCCTCCAATTGGGGAGACCAAACTTAAATAGAGATGGCTAGAGGCATCTCATTTTGTCCTGTCCTGACTATGGCCCCAGCTCAGTGCAGAGATGGCTAGGGGCATAGCCAGGATGTGACACTATGTTTAATCTTCAGAAATTAAAATCATTGTACAGTTACATTTTTGTACAAAACTGCCACTAAGAGGTTCCAATCATTATGAAAAAATAATGACACTCTCATGCAACAATGCAAGAACATCAGTAGGACATAACATTTACTTGTTTGGCAGTTGTAACAGAAATGGTCTGAAACACTGGAAAAGCATGTAAGAGCAAGAGTTTCAGGAGAGGACCGAGATCATCCACAGGCCTGGTAAGCTGATGTACAGCCTGTTTTTATCATCCTTTCTGATTACATAGTAACTGTACTTGGTACGTCCCTGGATGTTTTAGAGTTTGGATGTGGTTGTTTGCTCTTTGTTTCTGTCCACCTCTGTCCATCTCTATGTTTTCACAGGTGTTCCGGTTTGTCCCCCTTGACTTGCTTTTACATGCCCACACTGTTTTTGTTGGAGAGAGATTTTTTGAGGAGAATTTGATTTTTTGGGAAGGTGACAGCTGTTTGTATAAGGTTGGTGTGTACCTTTTGGTTTAAGGAGTTACTGGGTAAAGTCCTTTTTTTGGGTTTGTAATCCTTTTGTACTGAATTCTTTTGTTCCATTGGTCAATCGTAACTTCAAACTTCCCACTGAGGTGTGCAGATAGGCAAGAGGCCCATGGGCTTACATACACATGTAGTGAGTCCTCTGTCTATAGACTCTAGGATAGTATCTGGGTGGGCCACTCTCTGTATTTTTTATTAGAGAGGTGTTCCTGTGTCACTTTAGTTCTGTGGTGTTGACATTTTTTTCTGTACAGCCATAACATTATGACCACCAGTATATTAAATGTGTAGGTCTTCTTCGCCAAAACAGTCCTGACCCGTCGAGGCATGTACTCAACTAGACCTCTGAAGGTGCTGAGGTATCTGGCACCAAGATGTTAGCTGAACATCCTTTAAGTCCTATAAGTTGCGAGACGGGGCCTCCACGGATCGGACCTGTTTGTCCAGCACATCCCACAGATGCTCGATTGGATAGAGCTCTGTGGAATTTGGAGACCAAGTCAACACCTTGAACTTGTTTTTGTGGTCCTCAATACATTCCAGAACACTTTTTGCCTTGTGGCAGGGCACATCATCCTGCTGAAAGAGTCCAATGCCATCAGGGAAAACCGTTGCCGTGAAAGGGTGCACATGGTCTGCAACAATGTTCAGGTAAGTGGTACGTGTCAAAGTGACTTCCACAAGAATGGCAGGACCCAAGGTTTCCCAACAGAACCTTTCCCAAAGCATCACACTGCCTCCACCAGCTTGCCTTGTCCCATAGTGCATCCTGGTGCCTTGTGTTCTCAAAGCACACACACCCGGCCATCCATGTGATGTAAAAGAAACCAGATTCATCAGACCAGGCCACCTTCTTCCCTGGCTCTGTGATCCGGTTCTGATGCTCATGTGCCAGGGGTCAGCCTGGGCACTGACAGGTCTGCGGCTGTATGTGCAACAAAATGCGATACACTCTGTGTTCTGACACCTTTCAATCAGTACCAGTATTAACGTTTTAAGCAATTTGAATTACAGTCGCTCATCTGTTGGATCGGACCACACGGGCCAGCCTTCACCCCCCACAGGCATCAATGAGCCTTGGCAGCCCATGACCTTTTCACCGCTTTTCTTTCCTTGGACCACTTCTGATAGGTACTGACCCCTGCAGACCGGGAACACCCCACGAGGGTTGTAGTTTTGGAGATGCTCTGACCCAGTCGTCTAGCCTTCACAAGTTGGCCCTTGTCAAAGTTGTTCAGGTCCTTACAGTTGCTCACTTTTCCTGCTTCTAACACATCAACTTTGAGGACAGAATGTTCACTTGCTGAAAAAGGGCAGTGGACAAAATATCGAACTTAACTCCTGCATCTATTAATTAAATAATGCCCTTTGTGTTGTTTCATTAAAACAGTGATTTTGATTGATATTTGAAAATTGTCATTTGAAATAGTGTGAACTATTTGCAGAATAAATTGTTACAAGCTTTGAAATTCACTTTTTTGTTATTTTGTGATAATTGTTATTGAGCACATCAGGTGTACATTTCAAAACATACATTTTCATTGCAAAAGTAAGTTGAGTCATACATTTTACTTCAACACCTTATGTATACAAACAATATTTACATTTAAAAACACATTTTGTTTCTCCATATAGGATGCTGAATGTTTCAAAACATAAGTGTACATTTCTAGGAAATGTAATAAAAGTGCCATAGATTAATAACTTTTCTGAATGGAAATGTATTACGTGTAATGTATTTTAGACACTACAATAATTCATATGTAATTGTTTTTAGTACAATCGGAAACCGATTAGCAGTATATTATTTGACATTTAAATATGGTTGCGCCAATTGACATTTCAAGGGTGGTAAATTCATAAATCATTTTCACATTTTTTGGGGGCCACAAGCTATAAAAAAACAAGAATACACCAAATTCATTCTCATGTGATTTTTTTTTTTTTTTACTTTATTGACCCATTTACTTTTGGATCTGTTTGTCAACAGCCATCTCCTTTCAGCTGACAGATTGACAGTGACTTCACCAAGTTAATGGTGAATATTGAAATGATATCATAATTTCTGCATCCCCTCTTTTGTCTTTTCCCCCCCTTTTTCTAATGCATCATTTCACATTCAATGAAACCAACTCATTCAAAAAAGACACAAAATACAGACAGACAATCACAGTACTATGTACGTGGTGCGTTGTCCCTTGCTTTTATATCTAAGGGAAGTGAGGGCCCACGCTCCAGGAAAACCACAAAAACAATTGACACGTGGGTTGGCGCTCCAGTCGTCAGTGAGACTGTAGGAATGTGTGCAGTTGGGACTCCAGTGACACTCGACAACCTACCCAGACTGTGAAAGCACCACGTGTTCTTGGTCTAGTCATTGTGCTATATGTTCAGCACAGATCCATTTTCTGGATTGCATACACACATACCTGAATGTGGGTTGTGAAAAGAGCAGTTTGGTTTTACCAACGGTATGACAAAATGATTTTACATGAACAATACCTCATGTGTATTACCTGTCACCAGTTTTAGAGGACCCACATATATCCATTTTTTTTTTAAACTGAAACAGTTCAAGTCCAGTGAATAATCTGAAATTGTGCAAAAATCAGTGGTAAAATGCCAGAGATGAAAAAAAAGTTTTGCCAATACTGAAAAATAATGTATACATCAGAGATAAGAAAATACTATTTTTTCCGGGAACAAGTAATGGGTTAACAACTTACAGATGTTCGGAGAGGAAAATAATGCCTTGAAAGTTGATTCTAAGAGTTCCTACAGGAGTCTCCACATTTGCTGATAACTTACAAACCCTATCTGACCATTACTTGTTCCCGGAAAATAATGCCTTGAAAGTTGTAAGTTATCAGCAAATGTGGAGACTCCTGTGGGAACTCTTAGAATCAACTTTCAAGGCATTATTTTCCGGGAACAAGTAATGGGTTAACAACTTACAGATGTTCGGAGAGGAAAATAATGCCTTGAAAGTTGATTCTAAGAGTTCCTACAGGAGTCTCCACATTTGCTGATAACTTACAAACCCTATCTGTATGAAAGCAGTGTTGGAACAGGCTGTGTTATTTAAGCATTATAACATTTTGTGAATTTCAATAAAAACTGTGGACATGGAGTTCTAAAACTTTTGACTTGTAGTCTATACCCCAGGGAAACAGGAACAGATAAACGGCATCTGTACAGTTCTTGGAAACTGAGACCAACTGAACAGCATACATTTCGTAACAGAAGCCATATTGTTTGGTTGTTTGATTTTCAGTATTCTTTAGGGATGTCAATATTTATTTTACCTATATTTTGAGAAAGAAATCTTAGTACAATAAAAAATATTTTTGTGTTTCAGAAATTATTTTGTTCAAAGGAAAGTATTGAGGTCTCAAAATATTAATCATTGTTTGTGTTGTTTTAGTTTTCGCATTCACTCAATTGCACAATCTCAGAAAGGGTGCCAATACTTCTTGAGTTGACTGTAGATGGTTGCTACTTTTCTAGTAGCCAATATTTAGTGGATCAAGCCGCAAAATGACCTCATTTCCTTTCAAAACAGCAAGACAGATTGCTAATATTTACATGTAGGCTGGCTGCCATGTTTATTTAAGAGTTAGGGTCTGTTGTGAGTATTATTATTGCTATAACACAACATTGTGTTACTTTGGTTTTATTGGTCACACTGGAGGAAAACGAGAGCTGTGTGTGTTATCTCCAGCCTTGTTTTTCTGGTTGGAAAAATGTATCCCTTCGCTTTGAGGAACATGAAACTGGTCAAAAACATCTAAATGTGGCACTGACTTGACTCACATGCAACCAGGTGCATGGGATTGACTGTCACCTCAAAGAGAAATGCCTTGAAGAAGAGAATTGATGGTGAGAAGTTTTGAGGCCTATTGTTTCAATTATATCGTTTTTGTCAGAGCACGGTCTTGTCTTCAGAGGGGAAAGCCTCAGAATGGCAATTATACAGGGATTTTCATGATGCTAAGCAATTTTGATCCATTTCTTGCAAACCACATTGAAAAAAAAAATGGAAATCAAAGCAGAGACACACCATCCTACCTCTCCTGCACAATATGTGAGGAATTTATTACACTAATGGGACAGCTTGTTCAAGCAGAAATTATGTTACAGGTGCAAAACGCTAAATGTTTTTCTGTTTGTGGTCTAAGACACATTGACATATTTTTTTACCCATAGTTAGCCATACAGGCAAGTCCCAAATTCTGTTACAGATGTGCTTACAAATAACATCAATAAATGCAGAGGCAGTGCTAAGATAATGCCAGTAACATGGGTGGAGAATATAAGGTTCTGAGCTCACGTAATAAAGAAGTTATCCCTGTGGCTGAGGTGATTCCATGTGCAGCACATTCACTTTATTTATTTATTCAACATTATTTTTTCTATGTTCTTATTCTCTGCTCTATTATTATGCTGTATTTTATATTTATCTTTTATATATTTTTTGTTATTAAATGTGTATTCTGCTATCTTTTACCTTTTATCTTAATGCAAGTTCTGGTGCTATCAGAGGATTAACTTCTGTGTAAACTACCATCTGCGGACGACGGATAATGCTAATTCTTGTGCTGCTATTTAGACATCGATGCAGGGTATTTTCTCACCAAAGGACTGACGGGATTAACCAAGCGCTGGAGCGTGAGGATTGAGATACCGGGGTGGTACAGTAAACAGTTATTGTAACCAAAATTAAAATACATGTACAGACATAGCATACATGTCCCCCTGGACAGAGCCAAGTAAGACATTGATGCAATGATTATCTCACATAAGGACTGACGGGTTCATCTTAGCACTGGAATGTGTGGATTGAGATACCGGGGTGATGAACTTCATGCAGTCCCCCTGGAGACAAGTGAGCTAGAGAATTGTAACAATAATTACATTGAATTTAGCATTTTTATTTTCACTGTGAAGCACATTGAATTGTGCTGTATAAATAAACGTGCTTGCTTGCTAACCTTGTCGGGGTGTGTAATGGGGACTGCTGTACCAGTGCAAGTTCTGTTTTTAGACTGGTCCAATCGATCTTCAGCATTTGCTCCAATTCTCTCAGACACTGGAAAATGGTCTTGAAACAAAAATAAATAAATATATTGAGACATTAAAAAGTCTGTCAGGCATGAGATGATCAGTCCATTCCCAGGCAATTAAGGCACTAAATTACACAAATATTCAGAATTCTCTGCCAAAAATAGCAGGGGACGAATCAAAGGATGTGACTAGACGCCACAAAGCGATCTCGTTGGTCATGGATAGAAATGGGAATCATCATCTTTGAGTCATGTTCTTTATGCATCTTTTGCAATGCAGTCTTAAAAGATTTCAGCCAGTAAAGGCAGCCCTCCGAAAAAGACCTGGAAATAGCGGTGGTCTTGATTAGCACGTATATAGACTTGGTTATCCCTTATTTTGAACATCCTTTTTTTACAGTGTATTCATACATCAGATATTACTATTTGGATGATGCACCAAAGACTGCCAGGAACAATGTTGACAAAAATAGGCATGTGTCAGAGCTCTGCTTTGTCAGACCATGAAACAGCAAAGAACACCAAATGAAATCATCTTCCTTTCTATAATGGGCACACAAGCATGACTATAATCCTCAAAAACATACAATAGGTTACCACTTTAAATAAATAAAAAGTTAGCACAAAAGACAAAGCTCTGTCACCTTATCAATTACAATAAACATTAACAAAACGAACAGCCTCAAAGCATGCTGTGATATTGATAATAAAAAGTAATACTCCTTATTTATACTGTTTATTTTGTAAACAGTGAGTCAGGCTGTGGAAAACAGATATTTGTTGTGTTTCCTCATAACAGACTTTTCCAGTTTATCTAATTTAAAAAATAAGTTTACTTTAATTGTGAAATACAGAAAATGACACGTAACATTTAAAGTAAATGACTGTAAAATAACATTTGTTTTTTTGTGTAGATGAAGATTTTCCAGTTGAGCTGCTTCAATTTTCGATTTTTTCTGAAAAAGCAAGCACTGCCAAGACACCTAAGAAAATGTTTAATTTACTTAAGGATAAGGAACTATGTGGATATTGCTCTAAGAATATATCTTTTTCCAAGCTGGGTCTGATCAAACATAACCTTGGGACCTCCATGGGTGAACAGCGGCTTTATCACTTGACTCTAAAGTCTTTTGAATAGGATCTGGTGCGCCAGATGGACTTCACTGACATCATCAACGATTTTGCTTCAAAGAAAAGCAGAAAACAAGATCCACTAAAATATCATCAGTAAGTCTGATAGTTTTGATGCTTAAAATAAGCTCTAAAAAGACTAGATTCTGATCCACCGTGAACGACTAGAGCAAATGGTCTGTACAGACATTAATCTTTGTAGCCAAATCAAATCGAAGTCAATTAATCAATCACATGTATTATATAAAGCCTGCTTTACATCAGCAGGTGTCACAAAGTGCTTTTACAAAACAACCAGTCTTAAACCCAAAGAAGCAAACAACAGTAGTGTTGAACTTTAGTGGCTAGGAAAAACTCCATAAGAAGGCCGAAATATAGGAAGAAACCTAGAGAAGAAACAGGCTCAGGGGGGTGACCAGTATTCTTCTGGCTGTGCCGGGTGAGTCCAAATTGTAATAGGAGACAGTGAACATTTTGAAAATGCATTCCTTAGATCTACAAGGATTTATTGTGGAGAAGGAGAAGTGACCCTACTTCCCCAGCACAATAATATAGCAGTGTAAGACCTTGGGGCTGAGACGGGGGGGTCCAGTGACACTGTGGGCCCCTCCGGGGGGAGGCCCCGGACAGGGCCCAACAGGCTGGAAATCAATCCACCCACATTGCCAAGCATCAGCCAAAGGAACACTCACCAACCACAATCCTCCTGAATGAGGGGAGAGTATGCCAGCCGAGTAAAGCCCAATTGCACAAGTGCACAACAGAGAGACAACAACAAGCCAGTGACTCACACATAAAGAAATGCATTTAAAAGCTTATACTACAGATCTTGTATCCAATCAGATTTTTCACCTGCGTTGTCTCCGGTTGCAAATCTACCCTAAGGCCTTCCCCTGAGGCCTACCCCTGAGGCCTACCCCTGAGGCCTTCCCCTGAGGCCTACCCCTGAGGCCTTCCCCTGAGGCCTACCCCTGAGGCCTACCCCTGAGGCCTTCCCCTGAGGCCTTCCACTGAGGCCTTCCCCTGAGGCCTTCCCCTGAGGCCTTCCCCTGAGGCCTACCCCTGAGGCCTACCCCTGAGGCCAAATGGGAACAATGTTGATAATAGTCATATTTTTTTACCTATCAGATTGTGTGTGTGTGTGTGTGTGTGTGCGTGCGTGCGTGCGTGTGCATAAGTTTGTGCTTCCGAACCAGGCCCATGTTAAGATATTGTGTGGCCCTAGACTATGAGACCCCTCTTTTAAAAAATAAAAAATGTATTTCCAGGATGGTAAGGCCTACCGCGGTAACAATGCCGAGAGTACATGATCAACCAACAGAATACATTGTTTATAAAAAGTGCTGGTCTTGTATTTCATCAATGCAAAATAGGACCATGACACCAGTGCTGACCGACAGCGTAGCACAGACTTGCACTAGCAAAGTCACTGCAACGTTGTTAGGTCATCGCCTGCGTACTGGGAAGATTAACAATTGACTGCAACACAGATGTTGGCAGTTCTAAAGAGATCTGCCGAATAATCCACAAATACTGGAACAGCGGAAGACTGGCTCAACATTCAGGAGATTACAATATACCTAATAAACATTTTAGATTCTTGCAGAGTCCATTTAAAAATCATGATGAATACATCATTTTAAAGCAGAAAGTGGAGGAGGCTGCATTACACCACATTAAGGAACTGATATTTCTTGGAAAGGAAGTATTTTTGAAAGGATGTTTATGTGGCATTGTTGGGGAATACCAAACTGCACACTTGCCCTTACCATGAGTTAAAACACATGCGGTTTAACAGTTCTATAGGTCAAACAGGTCTACTTAAAATCATAAAATAAACCATAAAATTGTTTTGTAACTTCAGCACAATCAGAGTGGCCATGTGATGAGTCACAAGACGCTCAGGGAATTTTGAAAGCCTTATTCAAACAGAGATATTACCATTGAGTATGAAGGCTGTATGTATGTATAAAAGAAATACAATTTAAAACACCACAAAAATAATACATGCAAGTTTCCGATAGTATCCTCTCCAACAACAATCTATGTTGATCAAGGGAGATTAGCAAATCTAATTTCAAGGAGGCCTGGAGTGTATTTAATGAGCCTGGCATGAAAACTACAAGCTGTCCTCTACAAAAATGGGGCATTATATGTATCTACAGGAATGAAAATACTATACGACATGCAACAATAAGTTCTCCAACTGTCACCAGTGAAAGAACGTTTGGCAGAATCCAGAGGTTTTAAATAAGGTTTTAAAACAGAGGATTTAATCAGAGTGTGTGTGCACGTTCCCCCTGGAATGAGCTACAAAACTTTTAAAAATAAAATCACCTAGTGACCCGGAGTGATTTTGAGTGTACATAGACAGTAAAAATAGGAACTGTTGTAATCTATGTTTTAAGTAGCGATTTTATGTACTGTAACTTTTATGTGCTGCTATTTTTTGCCAGGTTCCTTAGAAATCAGATTGTTTATCTCAGTGGGGCTAACCTGGTTAAATAAAGGTTAAATACCCTGAGAGGAGACAGCCCTCCAAAACAGCCCCTCAACTGCTACCCATTGGCTTTGATAACCATGAATCCAAATACACAATTGAGTCACAATTATGTAGGACTCTCCATTTTATTGTGTGAAATTGGCCAGCTGAAAAATAACGTGGTGCCTCATAAAGACTGCAAATTGTAGGCTGCGTTGTTGCACATTTACTGCGTGGCTTCTGGAATGTTTAATTATGTATCTTTCCAACCCCAGAACTAGTTATCGGAACAAACCGGCAACGTAGATCAATATTTGTGTTTCCACTGTAGTGGAAGTGAAAGTTTTCTCAGGTTTTATTCGTAGTGCAAAAAAGTGCTATTGACGATAAGAAGGCTACAAATGACACTTTTTGATAGCAACATTGTTGCAAAGATCTGCCATTTAAGTGTAGAGAAAATACAGTAGAAATAATGCTTTTTTATTTTTGTTGTGCATCAATCCAGACGGAACAGAAAAGACCAGTCCAGAAGATGCAGAGCAAAACAATGATTGCAGAGAGAATCACTTCGGTCAATAGAGTTAATGTAACATTAGGTTTGGCTGCCCTTGGTGTTGCTAGCTATCTTACTTTTTTACTTAATTTGAATGAACACTTCAGTGATATTTAGAACTAATGTAAACAGTTGTGGCGGAGATTGACATTGACAGCGTACATTAACCCGGCGTGACAGATGGAATGCAAACAGCAACACATGAGACAAGAATATAGAATAATTTGCTCAAATTATCGCGATCAGGCAATTATATGATATTTGCGACAGCCCTATACTTGTCAGAATTTCTGTCTGCCACATTTTCTGTAAAAATGTGCCTGTCATCAAAATTTGAGTGAATGTTTCTATGTACAAAACGTTATCTTATGAAAATGACCTACTTTGTTGCCTAAGTAATATTGCAACAATCCCGCAATTCCTATATAAAAGAGATAGTAATTAACATGGTTTATAAGATTTCCTGGGCCAGTAAGTAAGTACTTTTGCTGACAACGTTAACTTTATTAATTATGCGTCATTTTTACATTTTGTAACTTTGGGATTTGGTGTACTCTGCTTGCTCAATTTTTCTCTCAGACTCTCCATGGGAATTGAATCTGCAACTGGTGAGTTGCATTTGTAATGCTCTACAACCTGGGCCACAAACTTTGTCTTGGCTTCTTCTTGTGCTAGAGTCTAAGGAAACTGTAACCCTAGGTAGAAAATGTTGTATGTTTCCTGACATTAAGATTAGTAGCAAACCAGCCAAACATGTAACGAATTCCCAAGCCCCATTCACTTGTTCAATGCAATTTTGGTAGAGTGGTAGAGGTTTATCAAAGGATCACTTGTTAAAAATGCAATCTGCAATAGTCAATTGAGCTGAATAACATTTTTTTTATTTTCACTTTTTAACCAAACCAAGCAGCACAATAACCATGTATTGTTGCCTCCCAGGCTGTAAGCAGGATATGATTACAAATGAGTAATCTCCTGACAAGTGGGAAAACAGCCCAACATTCCACATATTCACATGCAACACACACAGAATACACACAACTCTTATTCTCACCCCTACTTTCACCTGAGTCAGCTATTTAAGATTAGGAAAGAGACAAGAAACGAGTACTGTAAGTGAGAAGTGATAGTTAGAGAAAATGAAAAGGGAAATTGTATCCAAATAATCAACCAACTATTGGTAGTAAACTATGAAGGAAATTCCACATTCTGTACCTCCCATTGGAAGGGCAATTCACACTGTGCCTGTTAATATTCAGCCTCTGTACATTATAGCTACTTCAATTCCTGTATCTTTTTTGTGAAAGCACTTTGTGACAACTGCTGATGTAAAAAGGGCTTTATAAAATACATTTGATTTGATTTGATAAATACATCTTGGCTGAGCTGCATGAAATAGGATTTAAAATGTCTTAAAACTGAAATTGTGGAACGCTGGTAAAGAAATACTACAGTAGACAGACATAGAGGAAGGGAAATTCCCAAAATGGGAATTCCATCAATGTTATTCTTTCAGAGTAATGAATGTGAGAAAGAGCCATGTACAGTATATCAGCAAAGTTTGTCAGCACAGGGGAAGCCAGCAATAGAAATACAGACAAATATTAGTTTTTAGTTGTTAAACCTCTGCACAGAATAGAGCCAGCGGTATCTACGATATACTGTAGTTAATCATAAACCTCTGTGCAGAGTACATCCGGCGAGACTGTATTGTAGTTACTGAAGTTAACCAATAACCTCTCGGTTAAAAAAGATGAATGTTCTGTGGGAAGTAATAAGACCCCTCTTTCCAAATGTTGTTACATTACAACTTAAAATGGATTTTGGGTTGTTGTTTATGTTGGTTACGTTGTTGTTTATGTTGGTTTGGAGTTCATCATAAACATGTCTGCAGATTTCCGTCACACTCAAAGAGGGATGAATGGACTTGAGGGGAGATGTGAGACAAATTCAGTAAGGGATTACTAGATTCAGTAACAGTGGAAAGTCCAAAATCAACTGACTTGTAATCGTGCATTAGTGCCTGTACTTCCCAAGCTACCTGTGATCACCCCCTCCGCCTGCACTGCTTTAGCCCTTGCAGGTTGTTAGCTAGGGCTGAGAGGGTCATCAGCGCTGATTGGGAGCCCCTGTAGTTCTGTATAACATTGGTGCTTAAAAGGGCTGCCCATGTCTGCCTTGAGACATGTATTCTTCTTAGACTCTCCTAGGGAGATCACACCCATCTCCACTAGCCTGTGTTTTAATGCCCTATATTGGTTTGGTTGACTCTCACATCTCAACATATGCTTACACTCAGTCATTCCATTCATTCATTCACTCACCTACATTACGGATATGCTGACTTTCACAACTCATGGTACCTTTTTCTAAATTATTACATTATCCCATTCTTTTTCAGGTGCAGACTCCCATTGTGTAATGGTTTATAAGCCAATACACACCACGTGTTTGATTATACAAAATCCCAGATATTTTCAATGTGCACCCACTGGCGATTGGGAAACCCCCGGAGCAACTGCGAGGCAGGGCACCCACACCCGCCATTCATAGCAAAAAATAAGCTAGGCCTATATTAAAGAGGACAAAATAAAATAACTTTGAGGGTGAGAAAACATTGTTTGTTGCTACTCATTACGTTTTGATAGACGGTTGATATGAGTAAAGAAAATATGCAAGCGGTCCTCATAAGCGCCACAATCGGGTAGTTTGAACAAGCTTGCGTAAAACACCCAAAGATTATGTCCAGACAAGCCAGAGAGGAAGCCAGCTGCACCTGCGCAGACGAAACACTGCCATGAATATACTGTAGCAACCTTTGGCTCGCCACCCTCTGCTCCAAGGGGGAATATCCAATGCCACTTCTGATACCAATGTAGCGTCTGGCAGGCACTGACGCAAACCCCGTGACCAACATTTTTCTAATCTTCTGTTCTCCTCTCGTTCTTACATTTCAAACTGACATTTCCATCCAAGTAAATTAAACTGCTTGAATAACGGGTGTGCAACACACATTTTCCACTGGCTAATTACATTTCGGAAATGTCACACTCCCATACTGGGCACAATGCTACGCTTAAAAGTGTTATACATAGGTAAAATTTTAGTCAATATCAACATTTTAAGCAAAACATTGATATGCTGCATTGTTCTTATTTGAAATTGAGATATGTTTAAGCTACTATAGGTTAATAAGACAATAAGTGTAATCAGACTGAAATATGACTAAAACATTAGGGCATTTAGTTGACTAAAATGGCTCACTGTTTTCGTAATTTTAACAAAATTATTATTCAAATATTTATAACATTTCTAAAACTGAAAAATATTTTAGTCAAAATGACTAAAACTAGATAAAATCAAAAAAGAGTGCACAAATGAATACTGCGCAACATCACTGCTGGTGTCCAACAGTAATCGCTGCATTACTTCTCCGAATCCCCCCAGCACAGAGCTATATAGCGCTGTTCTTCTTGGTGTTGCTGAACAATGACCAATGTACAATGTAACGTTGCCTGTTAATTGTGCTGACACGATTGTGCTATTGCAGTTAAAACTTTTCGTTTCATTATTCATTTTCCACTACTCCAAGTCCCCTCCTTGAAACGCAGTGAAGCCGATCGGTGGTATTCATGGACGGTGGAAAGGCTGTTGATAGACATTCGCGATGCATTGCACTTGAATTAAAATGACGAGACAGGATGTGAAAATTCCAGAAGGTGAGGTGAATAGCTTTTACTTAACCGTAACAGGTATGGATTTGTAGACAACGTTCTCGCATTAATCCCTGTTGCACAATTTGATAATAATAATAACATTTACAAAGGTTTTGTTAAACAGAAATGACATATGTTGTGCTTTCAACACATCAGCGTTGTTCATGCAAATATAAACTCCAGGTTAATACTGACATAAAATACTCTTCTCTGTTCTCATGAATAATCATTGATCCAAGTTTTATTTTGAACACTATTTTTAACCCAACTATAAAGCAATCAACCAAGCCATAATGTCTGCTTGACTCAGGTTTACTTTTCCTTCAGAATACTAATGTCGCCCACATGATGTATATATTAAGTAGTACTTGGGTGGAGTATAAACGTTGTGTAAAACAAGGGATTTTCCTGAACCTGAATGTGTTACATTTTGTGCTAAGGATTATTTTCAATTTAAGTGGATCATTACAATGGCCGGATTTGATTTTAAGACAATAATAAATGGGCAGAAACTCTCCAAAATCGAAAGTCCCAAACCCCTCTTCATATCATACACAAGCAATTCTCTACTTATTGAAAGGGCACAAACCCCTTGGACACAAGCATTGTAAAATATGGAAGGTCAGCACCTGATGGTTAAAACTATCTTTACACACCCACTAATGTTAATAACAATAGCCTGTGGGATTAAACATTCAAGAACCCTGGCACCCTTTTGTTGAACAGCAAACCACACACTACATACCGTCACATCTTATGCCTTGAGAATTTGACAGCCTATTGTTGAACATCGGACTTATCGTAACATTGAATTAGAATCAGAATCTGGTTTATTCGCCAGGTGTGTGTACACATATGAGGAATTTGACTCTGGATTAAACAGACTCACAAAGTGCTTACGCAAAAACGACTTACACAAAGGACACTCATCTGTGTTGGCTTCCCACATTAGATCCTGGGAGATGGTGGATCCCAGAAATCTGAAGGATTCCACTCCAGACATAGGATTGTTGAGAATTGTGATGGGGGCAGAGTCGGGGGGCTCCTCCTGAAGTCCCAAGTAATCTACTTAGTTCTGAGCATGTTACTCTCCAGGTTGTTCTGACCACACCAGAGGACTAGCTGTTCAACCTCCTTTCTGTAGGCAGATTCGTCTGGGATGTCTGGGATGATGGTGTTGAACACCAAGCTAAAGTCCACAAACAGGATGTCTGGCAAATATAACATCCCCAGAACCCTACTACCCTACATATTGAATACGTCACACATGAAGTCCCACCTACTGTCAATCAATCATCCAAAAGTGACACAATATGAGCTATATTTACCACTAGTGTATACATTTATTGAATTCTGAGAGGAAAAACATTCCATACAGCAGGGGGTCCATTGCAAAATACATACAATTTATTATATATACATTTTTTAACTGCCATCCGTAATGAGAGATAAAACAGATTTTGGGATTCATCAAATTATAATCCAATACAATTTAAAATGTCAGTATGTAGATATCTGTAGTTAATGTTTAATTTAAGGATTAAAATAATCGTTTTCGGGGGCAAAAATCTGATATCACCATTGGCGGGGACAATTACATTAAATGTCCTCAAGAGCAATTTTTGAGGGGGACACCAAAAGTAGTCCTGTAATACATAATTTGCACCATTGGTGTGCTCGCTACTGTAGCTTTGCAAATTCAGCTATTGTGAATGTGAACCCTACCAACATCAAACAAACTTTCTGTGTTAACCTTCAAAGATCTACGTGCATATAGACAGCTGCGCCTTGTTGTCTCTAATTGGGGGCCCAATTTAAGGTGCCCTGTTTGTTCCTTAGTTGTTTGTCATTGTTTTGAGTCAGATGTTTGTTTTGCTACTCCTTTTGTTGTTTTCAGTCAGCCATTGAGTAATTCTACAGTCTTGTCAGAAAACATAATCCCATTTTTCAAGGCCAATAATAGCAGGACACTGCCCACATTGATCACCCACTCTTTTATTGCCTTCTCTTGTCTTTGAAATGTGTGCAAAATGTGTTTGCTTTAATACAATTACACAAGGTTGTATAAACCCAAACCCCCTGCTAACTACTGGATGTTATGGTCATAGTAGATTGTTTAATATGGCCATGATATAAACCATCACCATCCAGGTGGTAGAAACCACTGACATTTTTCTGTTATTAAGAAACTTGCTGGTGACTCCTAACCTGTTATGAAACTTCATACGTGGTCTTAAATACTGTGAGACATGGGTGGATCTTTTGACTAACATTCCGTCCACTGACAGTTGAAGTGAGCCACTCTGATAATCTCGTTAACATGGCACCTGTCAGTTGGCAGGATATATTTGGCAGCTTTGAACATTCTGTCCTCAAAGTTGATGTGTTAGAAGCAGGAAAAATGAGCAAGCTTGAGGATCTGAGTGAAATGACAAGGGCCAGATTGTGAAAGCTAGATTAGTGGGTCAGAGTATCTCCAAAACTGTAGCCCTTATGGGTTGGTCCAGGTCCACAGTGGTCAGTACCTATCAAAAGTGGTCCAAGGAAGGAATAGGAGTGAACTGGCATCAGGGTGTCGAAGGCTCATTGATGCACATGGGGAGCAAAGGCTGGTCCGATCAAACAGACAAGTGATTGTAGCTCAAATAGCTAAAAAATTGCTGGCACTGATAGAAAGGGGTCAGAACATGCAGTACATTGCAGTTTGTTGCATATGGGGCTGCATAGCCACAGGCCAGTCAGGGTGCCCATGTTGACCCCTGTCCACTGCCGACATTGACCACATGAGCATCAGAACTGAACCATGGAGCGATGAAAGAAGGTAGCCTGATCTGATGAATCATGTTCTCTTTTACATTACATGGATGGCCGGGTGCGTGTGTGTTGCTTACCTGGAGAACAAATGGCACCAGGATGCACTATGGGAAGGAGGCAAGCCGGCAGAGGCAGTGTGATGCTGGGAAACCCTGAGTCCTGCCATTCATGTGGATGTTTCTTTGACACGAACCACCTACCTGAGCATTGTTGCAGACCATGTGCATCTGTATTCCCTGATGGCATTGGCCTCTTTCAGCTGAATAATGTCCCCTGCGACAAAGCAAAAATGGTCCCGGAATGGTTTGAGGAAAACAACAATTTCTTCAAGTTGTTGACGTGGTCTCCAAATTCCCCAGAGCTCAATCCAATCGAGCATCTGTGGGATGTGCTGGACAAACAAATCCAACCAATGGAGGCCCCACCTCACAATTTACAGGTTTTACAGGATCTGCTGCTAACGTCTTGGTGCCAGATACCACAGCACAACTTCAGGGGTCTAGTGGAGTCCATGCTTCGATGGGTCAGGGCTGTTTTTGGCAGCAAAAGGGGACCAACACTTTACTAGGTAGGTGGTCATTATGTTATGGATGATCGCTCTATCAGCTTGAAAGGGCCCCAAAGTCTCAGCTCTTAGGACAAACATCTTACTTAAAGAAACTTTCACAAAATTCATCCGGTGAGAGTTTATGTTTTCTTTTTTTTCTTTTACATCTTTTGCCAAAAACTGTAAATATACAAATAAAATATTTCCAGGATTTCACAACCATGGCTATTGTTGACTCAGTGGCCATATAAATGGAGCTAGCACACTCATATGAGAAAAGGAATGAGACAAAGTGAATACACGAATCTGGTCCATACATATTGAAATCTCACTACAGAGATTGTGTTTTGCATTAAAGGGGCTTAGCCATAGCAAAGGGTTTATTTTCTAAACCTGAACTAAGCGCTACCACATTACCCCAGTTACTTTGACACAATTTTGGTTTGAAAAAATGAAGACGAGCATCAGAATGAATGTTAGCCTTGTCGTGATCCTGGCCGTCCTGACCATCACTGAGGGTGAGTATATTATTATTCATGTTTACGTTGAGGTCATTTAACAGAGGAAGTGCTCGTTGTGAATGCGCGGATGTTCATGCCTTGCGATACTGGAGCAGTACATCCATATCCCATTGCCAGAACCATGCACAATCTATGGTTTTACATGTGACCTTAAATGCAATGTCTCTCAATGCATTGGTGCCCTGTGAACATGATGGCTGTCAAATGTTTACAAACGTTCCCATACATGGTTTGCTCAAACCATGCTCACACCATGTATGGTAAAAGATTTTTAAACAATGTAACCCTTTGTCTCCCCAGCTTGATCCGACGAGGCCTCACACTGAAAAAAGCCTATGGGGCAAAAATATAAAAATAATGCATGAAACTGTTTTCAGCAATTATAATCTGGGACAAAGTGATGGGAGAAGTTGCCTGTGCTGGTCGTTGCCTGCTATCTCCCTTGGCTCTCGGCATTCCCACATGACAAACATTACAAACATTTCAGTCATTCAGCAGATGCCCATATCCAGTGTAACTACTAAAATCAGTTTATGACAGTGAATAGTCGTTGGGTGGTTAGTTTACCAGCATTTGCACAGGGACTCCAATCTAGTTTAATAAGAGTTTGTGTTATGTTCAAAAATTAAACATCTCAGTCACCTGAAATCTACAGAATACCATGTTCTGTAAGGTGTTTCAGGGAGGTGATTTGGCTGATATTCCTTTTTTAAAGATGCTCACTCACACTGATCACTCCTTTTGAGTTTTTGCTTGGAGGGATAAAGTCGTGCAGCCAGCTCATGAAATTAGAGCAGAAGTGTTTGCCAAAACAACCCAAACAATGAGGCATACTTTGGGCTTAAACATAAGGCTGAGCCATATACTTTAATTTCAACACATTGATAACTCAAGCACAAAATATTTTTGTATGTAGTTGGATATGTCCTGCAAAACATTTCAGAAGTATTGCTAAGCCTAACCCAGACAATGCAGAGCCTGATACGTCAACGTTACTGGAACTACAACTTTAATTGTGTGTTGTCCTCAAAATTAACACTGCAACGATTATGGGCCCACAAAATGTGTGTTTTATGATGGCTTTCTCAGTCAACTGTAAACCTGTGGCCTGAATTGAAAAGGCCCTCAAGCATCTTTGTGACAACTGCTGATGTAAATTCAAAACTGCTTGATTTTGAATTTGATTGACCTTGAAATGCACTGCTTGGAGGAGTGGCCCAAGATACCTCCAAAAGTGTGCTTCAACCTTGTCATACTGCTGTGATCCACTCAAGGGGCGTTTCCCCAAAATAGTGATTGTGTGGGTGCCAATACCTTTGGAACCTAAATAAAATTGAAAAAATAATTGTGTAATGAAAATACAAGACTGCGCCTTAACATTCAAGCACAACATTTGAGTCATTTCTTGCATACATTTTAGTTCCCAGTATTTCTTGTGTTGACAGAACAGTAGCTGAAGTGCAGCCTGTACACTGCTTTTGGGGTCAGAAACCATCTAACATCAAAAGGTTGAATTCTCCTGTTACTCCAAAGAAATTGTTAATCCTCCCTACACGCACGCACACACACACACACACACACTTCATTTTTTTTGTCTTTTCTTGTAAGTTATATTT
The DNA here is from genome assembly GCA_016801105.1 of Esox niger. Taxonomy (NCBI): domain Eukaryota; kingdom Metazoa; phylum Chordata; class Actinopteri; order Esociformes; family Esocidae; genus Esox; species Esox niger. The sequence goes on along the minus strand of JACXGJ010000220.1, from coordinate 84,815 downwards.
ATTTCAAGCATTAATCTTAATTCGACATGGGAAAAGATAAGTGGAGAGTTGATGCCAAATGTGAATGGACCTGAGCACGACCCTTCAAAACTTGGTGGAAAACAGTGGAAAATAACAAGTATAGAGTCAAATCACAGTTATCTTGGGTTGTTTATATATTACTGGAAATCCCCAGTTAACTCAGAACACTTCCCCAAACAAGGATAGCTCACATAAAGGAAATTAAGAAAACGTCACAGCATTTCCTGCTTGGGTGCTAAAGTGCAGTGTCGCCACGTGCATTGTGACTTCATTAGGCAGCCCCCCCCCAGAACTCTCTGACTGCATCTGATTTGTAGGGGCAGGGAGACAGGTAATGACTTGCCCAGGTGTCCCCGGTTTGCCCTGATTTCCCCTTACTTACACTGTTACCGGGGCCACTGCTGCGTCCTAAGCCCCATCCCATGCCTGTCCTGTCACATAAAGATGATTCTAAAATTGACCTTTAACCTTTGCAGAGATGAGCCTAGGTGACTTGGGGTCAGATTTACGCTGTCGTTGCATCAAGACGGAGAAACGTCGGATTGTTAAACACATCCTTAGGGTGAGAAAGTTCCCTCCCAGCTCACACTGCAGAGATACTGAAATCATGTGAGTTAAGATTTTTGATCAATCTCATTAGCTAATGCTTACTCTAAAACCGGATATTTGGAATGTGAAGTGAACCATTTATTTTTGTCTAAAACCCAGCATTTTGCATCTGCATACAGACTTGTTAATCAGGCACTAAACAATTGCCTGATTAAATGTTATAGAGCCAGATAGTTTTTAGCTTCACAGTTCAAATACATCTGTAGAGCTGTGTGCTATATCATTTGATTTCAAATAATGTTAATATCAGTTAAGGCAATCTTATAATAAATTCATTAAGCACTTAATTGATAATTATGTTGACTACCTGAATCAATTGTTTGTCCAGTTATTACGCTATCAAAAACATGGTTATTACAGTGCCTTTAAAGGTATTCAGACCCCTTTACTTACTTTACATTTTTTGTTGTGTTATTGACTTAATCTCTAATTAATAACATGTGAATTTATTTACCATTAATTTACTCTATATAGGTAAAATGTATTTACCTATACACAAGAAGCAATTACATGTTTTTGAAAATAATAACTAAATAAAATAATAATAACTAAAATAATTGTTACTGAAAAAATCAGACACTTCTTATTCACCAAATTGAGCTCAGATGTATCCTGGGTAATTTGATCACCAAAAATTTGATTGGTTGGACATGGTGTAGAAAGGCACACACCTGCCTATATAAGGTCCCAAGATGGGCCTTGGTCAGGGTTAAATTGGCAAAAATTTCTTAAACCTATATTTGCTTTGTCATTATAGATTAATGGCAAAGAATATTATTCACAAACACAGTCTGTAACACACTATAATGTGGATGAAGTGAAAGTGTCTGACTACTTTGAGTGAATGAATGCACTGTATATTATGTTGACATTTAAATATTGTATCTGAAATGTTTCTGTCAGTCCTGGCTTACCAACATCCTATTACATTAGCAAAATCTGATTTAGATCCAGGTTGTAGTATTTTATCTATTTCAGAATTAGAATTGCCTTTACTGGCTAAGTTCATGTTACACACATGCAGAACTGTACTGGTAGACAATATACTGGGACAGAATACACAAAATGTAAAGTTGAAATACAATAGGGGGAGAGCATATGAGATAACAGGAGATGAGCAGGGAGTGCATTCATGTTCATTCACTTACAGTACATGCAACGGTCTAGATAAAGGGAGATTAGCAGACATTTGGGCACAGTACTGTGAATTTTTTTAACAGTTAACAGTGTGTGGGTGTTTTCATGTGGTGAACATAGTCTTTTTAGCCTGTGTGGGGTAGATGGATTGTTAAATTTAAGGCCACAGCACAGGGAAAGGTGGCAGGACAACCTGTACTGCCCTCCATCTTTTAGGGGGGGATTTGTGGAAGTGGGGTGGGAGGGGTCAATGATGTCTTGTTCTGTTCCTGACCAAGTGCCTGTCTTGCAGAGCCCTTCTAAAGAAGAGCAATCATAAGATCTGCCTGGACATCAACGCTCCCTGGGTCAAGACATTAGTTGAGAGGATGAAGTCTGTGTAATTACAAATTAAAATTGTCTGACTTGTCTCCCTTCATCCATGAATGACATTTATGTAATGAAACACACATAAGTATGATTGTTTAAAAATATGGTCGGTTGACATACATTTCAAATATTCGGCATGAAAATTGAGTTATGTTATACTGATTCGTAGATTTCCCAAAAATATATGCGTTCTTTAAGATTTTCTATTGGAATCTGAGTGTATTCATCAACTTGTTGTATTAGTGTTTAGAATTGTCATTTGGTGTGACTTGAAAGTTATTGCATATAAAATGATAATGGGGTATACCTTTCTTAAGAAACTCACTTAATCCTAATCCTTTATCACAATCTTGAGATAATGACAATCATGAATCTGATAGGGTGGCTATGACATGCGGAGTTCCTCAGGGATTAATTCTCGGACTGCCTCTGTTCTGTTATATGCTAGCTCTGGGCCAAATTGTTCCAAACGACAACATCAACTACCAAAGCTATGCAGATGATACTCAAATATACATGGCTCCCAAACCAAATGACAATATCTCAATAGACTTACTGCGTCATTTTACAGAGCACATAAATACCTGGATGAACCAAAATTGTGTACCAATTAATCAAGATAAAACTGAGATTATTGTGTTTGGCAATAAAAATAAAAGAACTAGTGATTGAAATGAGCTGGATTCTCAGACACTAAAATTCAGGGACCATGTGCGTAGACTCAGACATCACATTTAACAGTCATATAAAATCCATGCTTTTATCTCTAGTAGGGTTGACTGTTGTAATGGCCTCATAACTTGTCTCCCCAAAAAGTCCAAACTAAACATGGTCAAGCTATGTTTAGCAGTTGCCTTCACACAACTGGAATAAACTTCCTGAAGATCTTAGACATGCCCCAAACATATCATTTTTTATATCCAGGATAAAACACTTTGGCTTTTATAGCTGTACCGCTTTCATAGTTTCCTGTTTTTATCCGATTTTCATTCCATTTCTATTCTCTCAATCTATGTTTTATAATTATCATGTTGTTTTGATGTTTTCATTTGAATATTTGTTTTTATGCTATTGCATTTTTTTCCTTTGTAAAACACATTGAATTGCTTCTATGTATGAATTGTGCTATATAAATAAAACTTCTTGAGATACAGCATTTCCTTAAAAATGTCATTACATTATATTTTTGATTAAATAAGGAAATGAGTGTCTCTTGCTGATACTATTTTTCATTATGTGTTCCATGAGGGGGATTTTCCTATAAAATGCATGTATAACCTTATGCTTATGAAAATATTAATGTGCAATGTATAATATAAATTTGCATCAGCAAATATGACCAGTGGTCACTGCTGACCGGCAGGGATAGAGCGACACAAAGGGGAACTGTAAAGAATCCTGCCTAGAATCTTGTCCTATTGCAACAACTCCATAGCATTTAACCCAGAAGCATTCAAACCGCTCAGAGGAGAGCATTTTCTCCAGCCAACAACCAGAATTAAGCTTGCCAACCTACAGTACTGCAAGTTGTCACAAGTGTAATAAGACAAGGCTGCCATGTTAAACATTCTACCTTCAGAACCCCATGACCTTGTCCTGATGTCACAACCACGATACTGTCTTTGTGCCCACTGGTGGGATGACCGTAGTATGACCCATGAGTTCTTCACAGCTTACTTTATATCCACTGTTGGGATGTCCCGAGTGTGGCCCATGAGCTTATCATAAAACTTACTTTGTGGACGGTGAGGGACATGACCCAAGTATGAACCATGAGGATGTTGTGAATTACTGTAGCATATCACGAGCATTCAGGCAGTTAGAAGAGGCGCACCCGACCCGGGGGGTTCCGAACAGATGAATAGTCAGGTGGCGTGATCCGTGAAATTCCTGTATAAAAGCCATGGTCTGGACTTGTCAAGACCATGATTTGAATTTTACAGTAGAAGGAATAAAGAGGAGCAGGGACTTAAGTCAAATATTTTACATGCAATGTTTGTAAATGTCAATAAACTGTTGTCTCTTTGTGGTCTCTCCCCGCATATAAAATGTAATGTTAAAACAAGACCAAGTCAGCAGCCTATCCGCATAGAGATGCTGGGTGAGTTCCTTTGCGAAAATATCACACTTCAGTAACAGCATAACTATCAAATGTTAAATATTCAGAAAAACCAACACAGAGCAGGTAGCCATGCCAAGTAGCTTGTCCACCACTCGCTACTGTTTTCTCTTACCAATCATAAACACCTGTCTTCAACAAATAACGTATCAAGCTAAACACAACACCTGGGTTGGTGGCGACTGCCACCTAGAGATGGAGTGTAAAACATGATCAAATTGGCCACATTGAAATTACTTTGGAAAATGGCAGACATCAGCGAAGTTCTCAAAACCTTTCCAGTGTCTGTTTTTCCCAGCGTTTTCTAACTGGAATTCGCCCATCTATCGGATACGATTAAATGCATGCGAAAGTAATTTAGGAGTGTTGTTAAGCTTAATTATGAATCCATTTTGTTTTTATGCATTTAATCATACCCTAGTAGAAAAACAGGTCGATGATTTCAGAAAAAAAATATTCCAATGTAGAAAATACAACGTATAGTGTAGCTCTGAATTACATTTTTAAAAGGTGGTTGGTGATTAGTTGACAAGAATCAGCTGTGTGGGCTAGCTCTGGAATATCAAAAGCATGGCATGGCTTGTGGATCCCTTGCCTCAGCACCTGAATTTAAAAGTGGATGTTTATCACGGCTTCTCAGCTGGCGGCCAGAAACCTCCAGCTGAAGTTTCCATTAGCCAGCTCTGCAAACGTTATGATGTCAAAACTATCATCATCATTACTACTGTTTCTTACGGTATGTAGGCAACTTCCAAAAACTATAAATAAACCTATATTGTCACTGACCAAGGGCCTATACACTAATCCCCTATTCCAAGAGTATTTTTGAAATAATGTGACATGGGTCCGGATAAGAGGTTTGAGAACCACTAGGCCTACTGTATGCACTGCCTATCATACGCATCTTCGGTAGTATGACCTCCTGGGAAAAATGCCAATATCCAGCTGCAAAGCACTAATTATTAAACATTATGAAGGATCGTGTGTTTTTAACTTCATTTTGCGGGTTTAAGGGTACCGAACTTTCTGTCTACTGACTGCAAAAGTTTATGGTTCAGGCATTGCGAGGACTACTAAAATTCAGCTAACTATATTGATGGTCCTTCGACACCCAACTGCTTTCTCCAGGACAGCAATCACGGCAATGGCGGATTACGATAACTACGATGACCGGGATAGGGCTTACGGTAGTTTTGGTGGCGGCAGAGGGTAAGCAAATACCTGGCCTATTAGAATGTGTCCATATTTCCGTATGTTGATGCAAGAAACGCACGGGTACCTGACGTTTATGCATGAGTTCGTTCAAAAATTATTCTGAAAGATAGGCCTAGGTTGAGTGTTCGGGCCAGGCAGCCAGTGTGGCTAGCGTTACGGCTGCTTTGATGAATGGGAAGCCGGTATTGAGGGCGGGGATAACTCGTGGATCGATCTTAGCTAGCTAGCTAGCTAGATACTTCCAGATGCGAGATTACGTACGAGGCTTTCCATTTCAATATTTTAAAGATGATTTAATGTGCGTTTGACAATGCATAGCATGACGTTGAAACGATTGCAAGCTATCATTCTCAGACTGCCAGCGGGGCACAACTTGGCGCCAGCGTCTCAATAAAAAACCCCACATGGGCTGCATGTTTTGCGAGACTGTTTGACTGCGTATAATTCCGAAGTCAGGAGATAACAGTTCACTGTCAACATGGACCCTTTCCAGAAACGTCCAATGCATGGCACATTTGAGTTAGTTTAATTTCCAGTAAAGCCAGGCTTTTGGTGTCCTGTCGGTGATAACTACTTGGTTTATGCTAACTGCTTGAAGATGAATGCGGGGCGCTAGCTTTCTAGTATGCTAACCAACTCGGCTAGCTTCGTTAATTTGGGCCCTGTGTACCCTGCCTCCAACAAGTATTATGGGCACACATCACATTCGAGCTTAGTTGGTTAGCTAGCTGAAGTGGGTTTTTGGATTTGCTTTAGTCTGTGCTTAGGTAGCTGGCTAGACTCCCGAGTTTGAACTTTTCTATGCAATGTGCCCAAGATGACATGGGATAACCTGGAGTCGGGCATTTTTTTTGTTTAGTCAGCGTCGAACTACTTTACTAAGGACACTCGTATCTTAAACACTTGTATAGCTTCACGTAGGCTAGCTAAATAGACAGTACCTTAAATTGGCTAATACACGAAAACCCTAGACAGAAATTAGACCATAATACTGCTACATTAACAACCATATTCTTCACGTTGATAGAAAAACATACGAACAAACCGAAATAAGTAATTCTGTTTTCTTCCACCTCCTGTAAAAAAAATAGCTGACTACGGTAGCTGTAATCACCCTTACTTGATCTATACTGGGCGGTCTGAGAACCTATTGGCCATGAAATACTCAGTGCTGTATCTAAGTTAGCTAGTGTTTGGGTTACCTGGCACTAGTGGCGTGCACTTCCCGAAGGACTCGTTCTTTTCCACAATTTTCTGTGCGACCCTCAGAATAACAAGTGCTCGTTGAATTATGTGGTTAATTCAATCGGCTGGCAGCAATGTCCCTAGTATTTTTAATACGCGGTTCTCCAGCTTAGTGCTCAAATCAGCAACTTTGATCTATTTTTCTATTGGGAGCAGTCGAGACACCAACACAATTATTGTGTAGATTTGTCATTTGTACAGAAAGGTCTGAGCAGTTATTCGAACTTCCATCACTAAGCGGCACATACTAATTTGACATCACCAGGCCATATAACTACACTGATTCGTTTCTGCATATGTCATCTGTTCACAACTGCGGGTTTTTTACACAACTGCTTGGTCTGAAAAATTGTGTGTAATCCATTGGCTCCTTGTTAGGACTGGCTAGGTGGCTGTACCTCCTGCTTCTGCCTGGTTACCCAGTATGCTTTGACACCCGAGGAATGCTACTGGCATGCAGGACCCCATCTTCATTTCTCTCAGCACCTTATTCAGAAAGGAGTGCTGTTGCCAGTAAGGGAACAGGTTCCTTACAGTTTTGGCATGGCCCTTTCACTCCTAGTGAGGTGGATACACTTCTACATATTTTTTTTTGCTGCCCCTAACCTGGGAAATTTGATGGTCTGAAAGAAATACTTGATAGTTCAGTGATTGCAAGAAATGTCTTCAAAATGTCTACTTTTATTGCAAAAGGAAGATCTGTTCCTTGTGGAAAAAAGAAACAAATGTCAGCTGTTTTTGCTTCAAACACCTTTTGCATTAAACATTTTGCTGTGAACTCATTTTACAATACTGCTTTCAGCCTGCCTAGGCCAGTGTCCTGTATTTTAAGTGCAACATGCAGTGGGGTTAAATGTTATTGACACCCGGTAAAAAGATTGAATATATAAAAATTCTCAATTCAAGCCTTTACTGGTTATGTGGTTGAGAGTTCCAAGGGCTGATTGACATTGGTTTAGCATCACCCAAAGGGAGGGGTTCGAATCTTCACTTGGGATTTCCTCGACTTGTGATCTAGTGACTTCCTCTGAGTCATGAGTGTACAGGATCAGAGCATAGTCAGTCGATTGTGCCTCTGTGTGGATGTCTTAAGAGGTAGACATGATTTGATCTTTAATTCTCATTATCTGCTTGGGATTGCTGCTCCATGACCGTTTGGAGGGGCAATTGCATTTTAGGGAATGGTGAGGCTTATTAAATGTTTAAAATTCTTAGCTATGTTGTGTGCAACAACTTCTACAAACTCAATCCAGACATTTGATGTCCTTGGTCTGCTCATGTGAGGAGCGAGTCTTAGTCAATGTCCATGTGCTGCTAATTTTTATCATTGGAATGTCCCTATGCATTGCTGTGGAATTGGCTGACCTGTTACATTGTTCGTAATTGAACACAAATGAGGTTGCTCCATGTCATTATGCCAAACCGACATGCATCGTCTGTGCTTTCAATATTGGTTCAATTCCACCATGTAATCACCCAAATGTCAGCACATACTGGTCATTGGGCAAAATGCCATGTGTTCTCCAGGGATGCACTGATATATCGGTCAAAAATTGGTGTTGACCGATTTATAGGCACAACTGTTAGTTATCTGCCGATGGTGTTTTCCGGAGTTTCCCCAGCGTTAATTTTACTGGCTCGCTCCGTCATGGCTAAACTGTAGGTTAAGATTATTGAGCTCCTGTTGCATTGTGTTGTGGTACTTAAGAAACACACGGCACATCAACCTGTGCATTACCGTAGTGTCTGTAGCGTACCGGAGCTGAGCGTTTACAGTATAATGTCCAGCGCAAGATATTTCTCACTTTTTCCGTTGTTCTGTCACAGGCGTTGTAGCTTTCTATGCTAGTTTGAGTTTGAACTGCAACTGCTAGGAACATCAGATTACTACCGGGCAGTCAGATTGTTGTCGGGTAGCGAGCAGCGGACACGCACCCAATTGCGGTTATCTGTGTTACCACGGTAACCTCCTTTCAGACAGTGATATTTTGGTTAAGAGTCGACTCAGCTGTGGCCAAAGGATGTTTTTTTATGTTGGGCTGCATTATGCAGTGTTATTTGTTGCTAGAAATACTGTTGTTTTCAAATCCATTACACAGCGTATTTGTTTTGGTGTTATTTCTGTAAAAGGAATGGTGTTGGCTGCCAAAATCAGTGTCTGGTAGGTTTTGGGTCTACCTGGCACTTGCTAGTGAACCAAAAAGTTAATTTGATGCCCTTCTTTGATAAGTAGTTTTAATGCTGCAAACTATACCCGAGCAGTTGACAATTTTCTTAAACAAAATGTTCCTCTTAGCAATCTGTTCCTTTTTTTGAGCATTAAAAACTCTATTTACCTTATTTACTCCATTTCTATTCAGGTGTTTATGTACAATATTGTGTATTTGTATAATTTATGCAGTTTTCATTCATTATCAGACATATTTTGGAGTCTTCTATAAGTAAAATAGATTGAAAGATAGCTTCTGTATGATTGAATTTTCCTTACATGCATCAGGAGAAGCAACATGTTTATTTTATTTCTGCCAGTGTAAACAGGTACAGAAATGGCAGCGGGGATGGGACTGTCAGCATTTGATAGTTACGGATTGTAAATGTCAACTATCTGTATCGGACAAAAGTGTTGCCGGTGCTTCCCTAGTGTGTATTGATGTGGACAACCAGGCTACATTTCACTTCAAGTCTGGGTGTGTCTGTTTTTTGGGTTAAATGAAAATATAGCTCTTTGGCCTCACAGCTATGTTAGGCTTGGCCTCAGACTGAATGCATGGGCTGAAATTTACCCTATGCTTTCTGTTAAATATTGGTGTGGGTCTTTGTTGCAATGATATGGGTGGCTGAGAATTAAGTCTGTTGTCTGTTATTGCAAGCATTAGCCACTGGCAAAGCTAATTAATCTGATGTTGACTATTACTATTTGTTGCACGTTTACTTGCTGCCCAATATCCTCAAGGACTAGCCCTGCTAGCAAAAGAAGCTAACAGCCTATGAAATAGGCTTTTATGGATTATATTTTCTGTACAGACAGCCATTTTGCTGTAAATGAAGTGCACGTTTTCAGAGCAGGGAGGTGATTTGGCTGTGCCAATCCTCTTTAAGAGTGGATGTGAAATCCAGTATTTTTCTGCAAGTATTTTATTGCCAATTGGTATCGGAGGATGATGGGTGAAGACGAGACAGTGGTGAAAGGTAGACGGGTATTGATCTGGGGTGGGTAGGGCGGTTATCTATGAGCTGGGAGTCCTACCACTGGATCACAGTTCTGCCTGTCATACTAAAGTCATACTCTGTTAACTTCTATTGCACAGTGTCTAATCTCAGAGCTGTGTTTATTTTGAATAAAAACTGTTGATTCAATACCATTTTTTTTTTAATATCTGCCACAAGCATGCAGTGTGCTTAATATTATAAAATAATACTTATTTTTAAGCTGGTTTAGTCCTGTTTCTTATTATTTGACAAGCGTATTTATGAAATGTCTGAAGCATTGCATTGTATTCTTTGGCTATAACTGACCACCCCATGTCAGTGATGTAAATCACAGGAATATTGCCTTAATGAGAAATACCTGGGCCCTGCAGTACTTCAAGTCTTGTTTCGCAAGCAACTGAATTAGTTGCAAGCAAACACGTCGCCTGATTTAACTTTTGTAGACCTAGTCGATGATCACTTTGTTTTCACAAACCGAAGTGAAAACGCAAAACTTCGTGTTGATCCAATGTTCCGTGAGATGAAAGATACCGGGTTGTGGGGGTGGGGTCGGAACAATGTAGATTACCGCCTAAATGATCAGAAACTCAGTAAAATCTTTCTGCATCTTGAATTCTGTTTTTAACAGGAATGAATTTAACATTTAATCTTATTATTTGAAGAAATTCTTGTATGAGCAATTGCAAATGTACTGAAATGTTTAGCATTATACGTTTAAATAATTGTCAATGTTATTTGTCTGTGTTATTAAAAATGTTTTTTTCATTTGACATGATTATGTCCAGTTCTCAACCATAACACATTTCGCATTCCTGCCCGGGAACACCTTGTAGTCCCGTACATTGGCGCTAGCTGTCCGTAGTCTGTTCTCTCATGGAAGTTTTCGTTTCTGGCAGACCCAGAGGTGGCAGTGGACCTGGCGGACCGCGCAAGCAAAAGGATCTTCCCACAGAGCCCCCTTACACAGCCTATGTAGGCAACCTGCCTTTCAACACTGTCCAAGGAGACATAGACGCCATTTTCAAAGACCTCAACGTCAGGAGTGTTCGACTAGTCAGAGACAAAGAAACAGACAAGTTTAAAGGTGAGGAGGCGTTCATTTCCTGTCTTAGACTGTCTTGCCAAATTCACCAGCCTCCACAGCTGTTATTCTTTTTTTGTTTTAACCATCTTTTCTCTCTTCAGGTTTTTGTTATGTAGAGTTTGATGACTTGGAATCCCTTAAAGAAGCTTTGACGTATGACGGCGCTGTGAGTACCTGCACTTTGTCGTAACTTGGATGTCTTTCTCCGGTCTTCGGTATTGCCACAATATTCCTGTCATAGCAATGAAACTGAACACGAACCGGATGACATTTTCCAATAGTGGATAATGCTGTTTGCTGTTAGGCAGCCACGTTTGTTTATTGACGGCACACACTGAGCAATGTAAAACAGGTTTTTAAAGGTGAACTTTAGTCAAATCACATACCCTCCTTTAAAATTGCCAAGCTCATCCAAAAAAACAGTCTTCTAAAAGGTTATCACCATGTCTTTGTCCTTACCCCATCTGACATCACCACCAATCTTAATCAAAATAAGGTATCAGTGGTTCTGTAGCTTGTGTTGCTATTTTTTAATAGTATAGTTCTCTTTTTCCCAAACCAATTATTTGCAAGGTGATTTTCTTTTTCCAGGCTGTTCATCTGCACATTGATCTGTTAATCACCCTTAGTGAAATTTTTCCCAAAATAATCAACTTTTTCTGTGTGTAGTACTTATCAAGGTACCTTAAGTCTAAATGTCAGAGATAGCCTCCTGTTCTGGATGAGCGTTTTCGGTTTATTCGCTAGCAGCAGGTCATTGCTTGCCGCCTTTCCTCTGTACAGTCAGTTAATAGTTGAATTTTGCATCACATGTCACAATCTTAACAAAAATTGCTAGTCGCCTAGTCATGTAAATCACCTACAATTTTGTCAATTTATTAAACCATTCTTATTTCTAAATCATGTCTTGTGCAACTTTTTCATAAGTCTTTATTGAACAACAGTGCTGCACTGTTTTCAAGTAAGGAGTGATAAATGACATGAAAAATAACCTGCTGGACTAAACAAGTCAATATTGATAATTCACAACTACATCTGAATAAAATAATGTAGCGTACTTCTGAAAACACTTTATTTGAATGGTTGTCTTATAGCGAATCTGTCCCTTTCACTCTTTAGAATATTTTTATTTGATTACGAATTGTTAGAAGTTCGTTTTTTTTGTAGCAGTCTGGTGCATTGCGTTCATGTTTATGGGTTGTGCACAAGCCAAACAGGTAGTTCCTGTTGGTTCATGGATAAAACCATAAATACGGAGCATTAGCAATATTCTGAAAATGTATTCGCTAGGTAGCATGTTAGTATTTCTTACGCTGCCAGTAGTGGCTAAACGGACAGGGTCTGTTTCAATGATGCGTTGATCTGATAGGAACAAGAAGCCTACAGTGTCTGACTTCTGTGTATGAGGTTTTGCAGTGGAATGTGTGATCCGTATGCACAGTGTCATTCTGCCATTGGATGATACAGGCAAGTGTTTAGAATGCATGCTTTTCAGTTACGCCATGTAAAATTAAACCGCAGCACTGCTACTTCATTGGGTAGAATTTCGCACTCGCCCATTGGCGAGGACTTTGTTTTATAATATGCATTTTTAGTTGCGCGTGCGAGTGAAATTGTTGTACCATAGAGCCTTGTATGTATTCTTGTGGAAAATAATAAAAACATTTCTATAATTTTAGTTTTTCTCACATTTTATCCAGTCCAAAGTCTAAATAGAATTGCAAAAAAGGGACAAATTTGTCAGTGTGATATGTTTGTGGAACACAAACGCTGTTGGGTGCATTGAGAGGTGCAGACCACATTGTTTTCCTTCCTGTTAATGCCTTTCTCCCCTAACTAGCTCCTTGGAGACCGGTCACTTAGGGTTGACATTGCTGAGGGTCGAAAGCAAGAGAGGGGTGCTGGAGGATTTGGCTTCCGGGGGAATGACCGAGGAGGTACTGGAAAGCTGATCTGTTTGTTTCTCTTTCTAATATTGCTTGTTATACTACTTACATATTTAATAATGTAGTAGGCATATTACTGCTAAGGGAAAACGTCCATGGTTTGTTTCAACTGATGTAATGTTATCTTTTGCATCCTGTGAGGTAGGAGTTTACAAACCGGTGCTCAGAGACCAGGATCTCGCACAGTTTAATTGTGGCCCTGGGGTGTATATATTCTGCCAAACAAAACGCTTCACAAAAGGAAAACATTTTCCAGCAGACCAACATGTTAAGATGTTTCATTGTTAAACCAAAGTTGTAGTTAACTCAAGGCGGTGTTCTTTTTTCTTTATGTTGGAAGATGGAACATTGCTGTCCGGCACTCTGTTTAGAAGAAAAGGCAACACCCGATGGGGTGACCAACACTTGTCAGATACGCTCCCTGCTATCTGCCAAGTAAACTGATTTGCAGTTTTACATTTATGAACGTAACTCATGTGCAACAGTGTTTACAGTAAACATTTGAAGTTTCTAAAGCAGAACAAACATTTTTTACAAATGAAATGTTTTGTTTGACAGAATGGAAGAAAAATAACTAAACTAGCCCATCCAACCAAGGTCTGTGTTTCTCTGCACAGACGCCGTGAAGATCTTTCCACACCTCTGTTTAGCTTGTTTTCAGGGGGTACGTTTAGTGAAAAACATCAGTACGTTACTGAATGACTGGTTGGATTAGGGTTGCACACCCAACTAGTAGACCTACATTAAAGTCTGTTTGATGTTTTATTAAAGTCGTTCTGTACGAACTGATTTGGACAGTGGCAAACATTCAAGTGAGCTGAATGCACCGCAAATGTTGTGGAGTTGCACATTCTGAATTGCTGAACTTTAATATTGGCCTGATTCTCGTCTTTTACCATGATCGTATAGAATGCAATTTTAAAATCAGTCCCATTAAAGGCTTTGTTTGCTACCATTTTAGCCAAGTCAGTGACTAGCAAGATTAGTCATTTATCATGTGCTCATGAACATTTTACTGTTCATAGATGAATGGGCTGTGTAGTTGTGGTGATGCTTGTACTCAGGTTTATAGATGAACTGCCTTTTTCTTTTAAAGTAATAATACACAATGTACCACAAACCCCTGTGGAGCTTTTCACATTTCCAACACATTTCGAGCAGTAAAGTTACATCATACCCATGGTATATGGTCTTATATACTACCGGCTATCTGCCAGTCAGCATTGTGGATTTGACCAGACCGGTTTAAACAATGTTCTAATCAAATAATTTCTTTGTAAGTCTTTGAGCGGAATGCACTACATCTGTATCACCTCCACTACCACTGTTGCCTTACTTTTTTTTGTGGCCATTTATACTGTATCCATTCACATTACATTTTACTAGGCTAGTGGCAAATCCTCAAAGGGCATTGGTTTGCAATACCACTGCCTCAAGTAGAAAAAATCATGGTTGTGAAGGGATTGAAACTGAACATTTGGATGTTAACTCATACACTTTCATAGTTTAACTATTTCTGACTATAGTATGAGTTTTTCCTCTCCTTTAAAACAAGCCCTGATTTCCGGTTGGGTCATGAGTTAATCTAGCCAAATATTACAAGCTCTGAAATTTGGAACAAACATTTATACCTCAAATGATTAATGTATACCTATTAGCCAATGTTAGAAAACCACTGTATGGTTCTGTCTGAGATTGGTCTTGTAAAGTTAACTTTTTTTAAGTTGTGGCTTGAAAGGACTGAACTGTCCTTTATTTATAGGTCCTTCTGGATGTTTTATGTTCTATCTTGTAGGCTCGCTTTGATTTGAAAGTCCCAAATGTCGACCAGACTAAAGTTTTCCCTCAACTTCTGTCTGGACATAAATCAGTAGGCTGCTTGGCATGACAACACCAATTAATTGAAGTTGTTCTACTCAATGTCCCAAGGAATATGTGGGATGTGACCCACAACACAATTTGACAAATTCGACAGTCTCTGAACACAAGTCAGTTACGTGTCAGTTTGTTACAGTCCTTAAACTCAACTGGACCGCCAACCACCAGTGTCCTCTGTAGCATTCAGGCTTGGGCCAGTCAGTGTCTGCAGTGAGGACTATAATCAGTCCCTGTGAGCGGCGTGCGTGCTCTAGTCGGGCCCTGTGAGCGGCGTGCGCGCTCTAGTCGGTCACGCGTCTCATCCTTGATGCCAAGTTGTTAGTCGGTTCCAGAAAAATGAATGGACAAACCATATGGGCAGGCAGAAAATTCAACCGGTATGTATCGGTGTACCTTTCCAAGATTCATTAACATGTACTAATGCTGTTAGTAGGTAGGACGCAACTACTTGTAGTCCTCGTTTTAGCATCATCAGAGCTTGCAATAATTGGGTTTCATGAGTCAAAACATTTGAGGTTGTGCCACTACCTTTCTCTCCTGCCTTCTTTCTGTTGCACGTTTCAAACCCTGCAACCCAACTCCGAGCCGTGACACCCTGTGTTCTACCTTCTCTACTTTCCCGACTAAAGACTTCCACCACTGTTCTCCAGAGATAGTACTACCAACATTCTAAGCTTTAGGCTGACCAACCCTTGGCTTTTGGCTAACCTGCTGGGGGTTTCCTTACCTCGGCCCGAAGCGCCGCTCACCCTTATTAAAACTGAGCCCTGTCCCCTGCAGGCCGAGGGGGCTCGCGTGGAGGTGGACCCAGAGGTGGTTCCAGAGACGACTACGAAGGAGGTGGGAAGAGTTCTAGTTGAGCCGTTCCCTAATCAGTCCCTACACTAGACTCTGTTTGACTGCTACTATCTGAGATCCAAGCAGTGCAGTATGTTGCTGTGTGCCCCAAGTCAAGCGAACCTGTTTTTGTATATTTTTCCCTGTTCCTTGATGCTTTCTTTGTTTCCCCTCACTCATACCGGAGGCTCACCTCATTCTCATTGATCACTTCGCAGGGTGGCTTTGGGTGCTGGGCAAGCTTTTACAAATACTCAGATCGGCAATGTTTCGAATGTTCCGATAGAAACCTGGTGTTTTCAAGTGACAAGATTCATTTTCTCCACAGGAGAATCATGTCAGTTGTACACAGTTTATCTGCACATTCTGAAACATTGCACTCTTGAATATGCCCCAGACTCATGGGTGTTTTCCCTTTACACCTCCTCGTATAGGTTTCAGAGGAGATGATGACTTTGGAAGGGGTCGAGGAGGTGGCCGCGGTGGCGACAGAAGGGGAGGCGGTGGCGGTACGGGCATGGGGGGGCGCTACAGGGACGGTGGGCCCCCACCCCCACGCGCTGGAGGAGAGGACTTCAGAGAACCCTCTGATGGTGTCAACATTTATTTTATCCCCATAACACATAGAACACACTAGAGTGGAGGTACTCCGGTTAGTGTGGATGTCGGGATGATTGCTGGTTTTATTTCCTTCCCAGCGGTAGGATAGTGGTGTTCTGTGCTTAAATTAGTGCCTGATTTAAAGGACAGTATTGACAGTTAATAGTACTTATGGCATCACTGTTCTGGATTTGAGAAATGTTTCTGTCAAAATGTATCCTAAGTATTTTGGCTTAAAACTGTAGTTGCATTTCAACTAGGTGAATTTAATCCTGAATCCGTTTGGATGGCGTTCAGATGGCTTAGTGTGTTGATACTGTATAACTCCTCAGAAAATTCTCTACCTCTAGTGACTTGATTTGCTGTGATGTTTGTTACTTGAACAGGTAATAATATTTGTTTTTTTATTTGCTGCCCGCAGAGGAAAGGGCGCAGAGACCACGGCTTCAGCTGAAGCCCCGCACGGTGGCTGCCCCACTTAACCAAGTCGCCAACCCCAATTCTGCCATATTTGGCGGAGCCAAGCCGAGGGAAGAGGTAATTCCCAAAGACAAAGCTTAAAAGACTGTGACCAGTCCTCAGAGCTGGAGAGGGCAGGGACGGTTGTAGGAAAACGAAACGATGCCAATGGGATACGTTAACGCCTTCTGTGAGCATTCTTCTCTATCGGAGATGACCAGCAGATCAAAACCCTCTTTCTCTGAGTTCAGTTTGAGTGAAATATTTATTCAAGACGGAATAAATACAAGACAAACGAACACACCCATACTCCTGGAAAAGTTATACAACACACTTGCACACCAACACACAAACGAGCAGCTTGTGAATGCATGTCCGACTTTTAACATGGTTTTTATGTACACCTCTGCTTCCCTGTGATTAGTGCCTGCTTTGTCTGTAGTTCTGTTGGGGGAATGTCCATTCACATGTTATTTGCCGTAAAGGATAGATACAACTGATCTGAGATGCAACCCACATTTTTATTTTAAAGTATGTAGTATAATTAACCAGGTATACATACCTACTATATTCAACCCTATGTGTGTTGGAATTGAAGTGACTCTTGACCAGAACACCTTCATTGTCTTAAGACAATCTGCTCCCTTCACACACATGCCAACATGAATGCTTGGTCAAATGTGGTGCTTTAGTTTTTGTTTAGCCCCTATGACAACCAAATGTTAATTGCCATTATATTAGAACGCAAAAGGTTTCTTATCTTTTTTTACTTAATGTTATCCTGTATAGTTAATTTGAAATGTGTTCCTCATGGAATTGAATTTGTCTAACCATTTCTTTTGTTTTTTTGTTTCCCATTCTCAAAGCTTGAAAAAGACAAAGAGGCAGAGAAGGAATAGATTTAACCATGAGGCTGCATTATTCTGGAAGGCTACTCTGGATCTACTGGCTTTGTTCACCAAAAATCTTTCAAAGACTTCTCCCAAAGAGAGCTCGCTGGAGAGTCAGGCGCTGGGTTCTTCATTCTGCTCGGTAACACAAAGCAGGCCTTCACCTAATTGATTAAAGAGCAGTTGGACCCAATGCTTCTGTGAGGGGCAGGGGCCAGGCTTATGTCAACCTGACCCATACCCCACACACATCAAACGGAACTCGGGACAGTGGCTTCAGTTCGCTTCTGTTGCCTTTGGGTAAGGACCTTGATGTGTAATTTTCTCTTACCTTTCCCAAGGCATACTTTGTGTTCACCAAATGATTTGCAGTTTTAGACATACAGCAGTCGAAAGGCTGTTTTTTTTGTCTTTTTATACATTTTCCTCTAAATTTCTGCTCTATTTGTGAAATGATAATCATTTCAGCTTCAAATTTCCACTGTCTTAAATATTAAATGATAACATTGCCAAGAGAACTGAACCTTTTGTCTCTGTGTAATTCTGGAACCCGATTTTGAAAGATTTTTGATCTGAAGTCCGTTCAATCCAGAAGAAACGGCTTCCTGCAATAATGAAGCGATTCTGAAGTGTTTGATTAGAGCCACCTGAAGCACCACTATAGGTTTCAGTTAGAAACATGGGTTATTGCAGCGGTCTTTGACTGGCAAACTTTCTACTTCCATAGCTTAATCGTCAAATGCATTTTATCAACAACACCGAACGTTAACACAGAAACATACTGTACCTTAACAGGAAACTTACCTGAACAAATATCACCTACCCATTTGTCCTTTGGAGACTGGTTAATTCTGTAGGCCGCCTATTCGTAGATGGAGTAATGGAATGCTTTTGACTTTTGTTGCAACCGTTTTTATTAACATTTTACTGGTTCTGAAATTGAGTGATACCATTTTCTTACTGTACTACAGGAAAATCAGCTGTTTTTATTCTTTATTTGGTTCATTTTCCCACACTGTTTATGGCAATAAAACGTATCATCATCTTACATTCATTTTTAAGAATGTGTTTAAATGGGATGGGGGAATGAGTCAAGGCAATGCAAATGGCAGAGAACACAAATTCAGCAGTGTAAACATGAAGCAGAAACACATGAAAGTAGTGACCTCTAAGTGAACTGAGTAGCGTTCACACGTGCATTTAGTTTTGTGCATTCACATAATTGCGGATTATACACAACCAATGTGTTCTTGTGTTTGCAACCACATCGTTCCCCCTGCATTGCATTCAGAGAACCCAGTTCCTCATCCCAAACACTTTCCCCACAGGATCACAACAAAATGCAGAGGATATGTAGAATACCATTGGAGGCTGTGTTTGTTGTGCACCGTACAGTAGCTCGAGACGCAGGACAGAATCCTTCTCGGTGTGTGTATGTCTGAATGCCAGAAGGGATCCTTGTTAGTAGGACTGCGAACGGGGCAAGGACTTTTGCTTTACTTTTGATTGAAGCACCCAATATTATTTTTAAATTGGCCTGCTTGTTTTTCAGGGGGTAGATACAGTTGAGAATTACAGGTTTTGGTATTTTGAACAATCTTTTAAATAAAACAATTAAATTATTGTCTTTGTCACTCACTGCTTATATGTTTTTTTTGTTTTGTTTTAATCTGAAGAAAGTACCAGTATCAAACGTTCTAGCATGAAGAACATTAATATCACGTTTAGTCCTTTGGGGAACAATCTTGTAAAATAAAAGTAAAACGTATTAGGCCACTGTGTTGACCACGATTTTGTCAATAAATCTTCGCTCTAAACATATTTTGTGTCAAGTATGGCATATGTCATTACTGCCGCCTCTTTGTCCTAAAACCCACATGTCATGATTTATAACATCACTGTTAGTCTGTAAGGATCATCCTGGAATTGTCCTGTTAAGAATTCATGTTCTGTCAAACTGCCAGCTGAAAATATGTTTGTCCAGGCTGGTCAAATGGTTTGAGGTAATGTAAAAAAAATATTGTCAATGTTCTAACATGTGCATCTCTACAGTATTGGTGTAAAGCAGAGGTGTCCAACCAGTTCCATGGGGGGCAGAGTGTCTGCAGGCTTTCACTTTCCTTTTGCAATTGATTGATTAATTAGGTCGCCAATTGGTTAGTTTATACATTCATCTGGTTGTTTAGGCCTGAACTGGGAACCAATGTATAGGAAAAACTGCCCTCCTTGAAACTGGTTTGACACCCCTGGTGTAAAGTCTTACGTAGTGCTGGTATTTGTCATGTCATGGAGTACATACTTTATGAACATGTTATACAAATTAGCTCATAGTGGCCAGTTGTTAGTAGTAGTCTGGTTTGCAACAAACGTGGAAGTTTTCAGCAATCTTCAAAATGTATATTTTTTTCTTATTAGCGAAATTCCTGGCATTCTTCAAACTCTCATCGCCTAGCCATTTTTTACCATAGGTTCGCACACTTGCAAGAAAAGCTCATGAGGGCAACCATTTCTGTGATATTAGATCTAGCGAGACTAATATCGCGAATCACACCACACGTTCTCCTGGGTAACTTTTTCCCCCGTTGAAGCGGACAAATGGACGGTGTCTGTATGCCTCGGACAGCTTCATAAAACAAGCAAAAACCATGTGACTCGCATCGCTAAAGTGGATTGATTTTGATGAACAGTGTTGTGTACTGGAGTTGACTGCCATTCCCCCTCCCAAAACAAAGGTAATGTAAAAGTCACCATTAAACACAAGTTACTCTTACTATTTACCTGTTATCCAATTCATGGTTATGGCTGTGGCTCATCACAGCTACACAGCCGGTTTGGAAGAAAATGGAAGATGTATCCTGTGAAGCACGTGTTGCCATGCTTTATCGGTCGCTTGACCACAAAACATTTGTCTGTACGCATGTGTTTGGTCAGACCAAATACTGTTGATTATGGTTAGGCTTCACAGTACTGAGGTTCAGGAAAGGGTAGAAAAAGGTTACGGTGCGGCATCATAGAACAGATGTTAAAGTAAAATAAAAAAGTTATTGCCTTCGTTGGTTTGAACTTGACAACCATTAAAGTCAGGATCAGTGGTGTTTCTGATGGCAGGTCTGCCCTGAAAAAAAAGAAATGCATGTGATTAGTCTCAATTTTGAGGACAGAGATTGTCCCAAATCTAAAGTCACAAAGTTAAAATTTAAAAAAGCTTGTAATTAATATTCATTTTCTATGAAAGTGATATGTTCATTAACAAATGTTTTTTCGTAGCAATATTCCCTCATGTAGTTACAATTTTAGACAGCTAATGTGCTATGGTGACTATTTGAGCATAATTTAGGTTTATAAGTGTGGATTGCAAAACCAGGGGAGCAAATCCTGTAACATTTTAACATAGCGATAGCTTTTGATGTAAATAATGTAGTCTTTGTGATTTTCAATACTGCAGGTCTACATTCAATTAAATAATGTTGTTTATGACATTGGAGCCTCATATTTCTTATCAGTTGATATGTAGGGGAGCATTTATGCGAATGCCACGTGTTCATCCAACACATCTGTCAGAATCCAGAAGTTACGGGGTTGTTAGCACCAATGAGCCATTTCCATTGGCTATCGAATGTGTTGGTTAGTGTAAGGGGTTTATCGTTTTGCTTTGACATATTCAGTGAATTAAATGTTTGTAATAACCACTTTACCAGTAGACCAATGGTCAGACATTTGTATTAGCATATTTTGAATTCCGTGTATTACTCAAACTTAGCACAAGCACCTTAAATATAAATAGCCTACTATAGGAAATTGGCTGACTACACTTTCTATATAAAAAATATTAAACAATACAATTTCAAAGTGTGATTGTATTCTTTAATATTTCCTACACATCTGTTGTAGGACAATATCAGAGGGGTGGGACCTCTGGGTTTCTCATCCAACAGGTTTGTAGGAGACAGTGACGACACAGCACTTGAGAAAAGGGATTATTTTTAGTGAACATGTTTATTTTGAACAATATGTGTTACTACATAGCAGGGACGTCTCTAGGCCTACTAGAGGGCATTCGCACCCCTACAATATTAATTCACCCCCAATATATCAAAATAACAGTCAATATATTTTATGTGATTTCTTTTTTCATCAACATTTCCATCCCATGTAGACTTATTACAAATTGCATAGAAATTGTATATAATCGATGTCATTTTGCAGAATGTTCGGTTCAGTTTGATGCTTTGAACGTTACTCGCTCATCTGAAGCGAGCTGTCTTCTGTAAATAGTAGCTAACGTTTCTAGAGGTCGGAGAAGTAAATCTCCTAGTTCAAAATGTAAATGCCCTGGAAAGCAACAGTAAATTTTGCAAATTGAAAATAACTTTTCAGCTAGCCCACCACTGTTTTTATAAACATGTATGGAGGGGAAACGTTTTTTCTGAGCTCTTAAAAATGTAATGTATGGAAAATGTTTAGACAAGTTGCAGTTCGAGAATTTGATTTTAACGACTAATCAGACGTCATGAAATATCAAAGTGATCAGATTTTGTTTTTACCAGAAGGCAAGAAGGCTAGCTACGACATAGACACTTCAGATATTAAGATCTGTCATTTGTAATACAATGAAAATAAAACACAATGTAATTCAACAAAGGTGGCCAATAATTGGGGGTCGTATTTTTGTGTGACAACAACCAACTACTGAAAATATCAATTTCCCATTAATGACATGCTAACTAAAATTTTTATGTCACTAAAAATCAGCAGGAACACAGCAGGAATACTGTGCGTGTCTCATAGATTCATGTAACGTATTCTGTTCAGAGGAAGGATATCGATCGTTTCTTTTTTCTAGTGACGTGCCTGCTACATAGGTTACACTAACTCAATATTCCTGATTCAAAAGCGAGCCAAATATATGAAAGGTGAGTGCTTACAGAAAAACTGTTCAATAGGCTACATCCCGAGGACAAGATGTTGGCACATTATGTACCCCAAGAAGTCGCGTCGTTCAGGTTGAAAGTACGTCTTTGGTATTATTTTGCTCAATGTTGTTGGAAACATTTTATACAAAATTCCCTATCATTCTATTGGTGTCCACCAGAGGACGCTACTTCCATCGAAATAAAATTGCTAGGCATGAAGTTGTGAGGGAAATATAGACTTTTTTGGTGAAGCGTCTCTTGAGGCACCGTTCACCTTAAAGATAAAGGTGCATTTCACCAATTTAAAGGCAAACAGGGTATTTAGGTTACTTCTCACCTGCAGTTATTGTATCGCCTGCTTTTATTTTACCTGTTTTGACCCTACTGGGAAAAACTCGCTGGAAGAAAAAGATGCGCTCTCCTTTAATTACGGATTCGTTTTGCAATCTTTTGTGAATTATTGTGTAACATATCTGAAAATAAGTTGTTTTTGATTGAAAAAGTAAGGAAATCATGGAGCCAAATGAACGGCCCCAAATGAACTAATGCGATTCGGTTCCCAATGTTCATCAAAAGAGCCGTTCGGTCGTCCGCGACCCATCACTATTCGGGGAAAAACTTGCATTCGACCTATGATTCGAAATGTAGCTACTTGTACGTGCACACGCGTCAGAAATCCTCAGGGGCAGGGTAACCAGGGGAGTGTCACTGGCTTGAAGCGCTTTCTTCCTGTTTCACTTTATCTAGGTTCCAATTTCTTTGTATTCATTAAGTTGGTTTTGAAGAACATTAGCTCCATACAAAAGTAATCAAACGGGCAGCGAACAACTTGCCAGGTGTTGCTAGTCCGCGGCAGACGACACTGGGCTTTTCGTGTCGAGGTAAGATTATTTTGAACTCGTTGAAAGTTGGATACATTTAGCGAGATATCCTCACTACATACTTGTTAGCTATATAAATGGTAGCTAAAGTATGCCTGAACAGCTTATTGTTGCTAACCGTGACAGTGAGTCTGATCGTTGTTATTGAACACTCGAGACCTTAAATAAGTATAAACAGCCAAGCGACTAGCGACAATTAGAAATATGCCCAACTTGAGGAAATTCTAACTAATGTCGTGAACGTCGTCTATCATCGATATATTTTCGAGTGGTTAGTACCGCACTGGCTGTTTTCACGCGACATAGTGAGACTTCCGGGAACGCTTGCGGTGCGGACTCAACAGACCAGCAGTGTTTGCGGTTTGACGAGTTATTTTTTTTCTTGAACGAAACCCCAAAACTATGGTCCAGCAAAGGCCCTAGATAAACGAAAGCGTCATTACTACAATCTCATGAGTTTTCCTTTTTGTCAAAACATGTAGAGCCATTGACGGCCTGCACATGGGCAGTTTTGAAACTGCAGGTTCGGATCGTTTTTCTGCCCATATGGTGTGATACCTAACATTGTAATTAAATCATTTGATGAAAATCATTTTTTTAAACTTCAATGGTGTTTGATAACATTGTTTTTAATAAAGGTGATACGATAAAAAAAACGTCCTGTGGTGGACATCTTTTTTGGTATTTTTTCTCCAAGGGACAACAAACAGAACATTTGGCTTTTCTCCGCAGTAGTAGGTTGCGTAGATCTAAACCGTACGCTTAGCACCAGGTCGATCACCACTGTGGTTACGTTTCAAGTTTCAAAGTTTATTTGTCATCATCCTGCACAATGCATTTCTTGTGACAAGGCACCCGACAACTACGTAGTGGGAATTAAGAGAAAAACATAAGCAAAAAATATTGCCAAACGAAAAATAAAGCAATAATATACATAACACTGTACACTCTCAGCGGTTTAATTGTACAGTAGCAGCAATATGGGGTAAGCGTTAACCGTTTTACTAGCTGAGGAGTGGTCAGAAGGCCCACTACTATTTGTCCAGCATCGACCAGGCAGCAAGAGGCATCGTCAGCAGTGATTTCCTTAACTCGTCGTGCTCTTGACTCTCTCCGGCTCCTCGGATGCCTGCAACGCTAACTTACAGTTTGTCAAGTGAGTGAGCGTCTATTCACGTTGTGACGTATGTCAGCGCGTGACTAACCGTTTCGGCCTCTGGTCCAATAGCGGAAAATATACGACCGAAATAGACGTTTCACGAATTTTCGTTAGTTTACTTGACTTGCAGTTACGGGCAGTATACCTCTCCGCCTGTATTAAATCGAACCGAGGTAACTATTTTAAAGGGGCACTGTGTAGAATCCTGTCTCTAAACAGTAACAACTTTTCTCCTCGTCTTCCCTAACGGAACCAAAATAGTTTTGACGCATACAAAATACAAGTGAATATCTTGTGGAGTAAATGTATTCCCAATGAGTAGAAACGTAGTATAAACGCTTAAACGTTAGTGAATGTGTCTCTTGACTAATGTATCACTTTTAATGCAATACGATTGCCATGGTAACCGAGCCACTGCGCTTGCCTTTGTTGGAGAATGTATCTGTCATTAAGTAGTTTGAGTCCGAATAGACTTGGCATGCAGTTGCAGTTTTAAAATATAACATGGCAATACCACGAAGCAAGTAAACAAAACAACCTCAGAAACTGAGAAACTGTCTAATCTAAGGAAATATTTTCCTTAATCATCACAGCCTCATCCTGCACAATGCAGTTCTTGGGACATGGCACCCAACAACTACGTAGTTAGACGTTAAGAGTATATAAGCAAAAATATAGCTAGACAAAAATAATAATAAAATAAAGCAACAATATACATTACAGTGTACATTAGCAGCAGAAGAATAAATAAAAATATGGCAAGTATGGGCGTAAAGTACATATAAAATGCAAACTAGCATCAATTTGACAAAGTAGGATGGCGGAGTATGTACAGTATGGTAGAAGCATTGAGTATTATAGATACATTTGAGTATAATAAGCTTATAAATATAATATTCTAATACCCATTAAAAGTCACTGAAAGGACATCAGTACATCTGGAATGTTCCTGTGTGATCAGTATGATTATGGATCACTGTTGCTGGTTGAGCAGCCTTATGGCCTGAGGGGAAAGATCTGTTTGTGAGTCTGGAAGTGCGTGCTCTGGTAGCTTCTATCAAATGACAGCAGTGTGATCAGACCATAGCCTGGGTGGCTGTGATCTTTGATGATGTTCTGTGCTTTCCTTAGGCATCGTGTATGCTAGATGCCTTGTACGGAGGGAAGATGGCAGCTGATGATGCGCTCTGCAGACTTTAACACCCACTGGGGGGACTTGTGGTCTGCAGTGGAGCAGCTGCTCTACCAGGCAGTAATGCAGCCTGAGAGGATGCTTTCAATGGTACACCTGTAGAAGTTGGTGAGAGTTTATACAGACACGCCCAATTTTAAGTCTCCTCAGAAAGTACGGTCATTTTTTGGGCCGTTTTCACTGCTGAGTTTCCTTGTCTGGATCAAGTGAGGTCATCTTTGACGAAAACACAGATAGACTTGAATTCAGAGACTCTTGACTTCAGCTCCATCGATGTGTATAAGGGCATGACCCCATATCTGCCACTTCCTGAAGTCCACGATCGTCTCACAGACGTTGAGAGAGAGGTTGTTGTCCTGGCACCATGTTGCCAGGTCCCTTATCTCCTTTCTGTAAGCGGTGTCATCGTTGTCGGAGATGAGACCCAAAACGGTTGTGTTGTCTGTGAATTTGGGGGTTATGTTGGAGACGTGTGTGGCCATGCAGTCATATGTGAACAGGGCGTACAGGTGAGGACTGAGTATGCAGCCCTGAGGGGCTCCAGTGCTCAGGTTCAGGGCAGAGGTGAGGGTAGCCGTTCTCACCTCCTGGGGTCTGCCTGTCAGGATGTCCAGGATCCAATTTCAGTGGGCGTTATGTGCCAGGGTACGGAGCTTAGGAACAAGCTTGTCAGGCACAACCGTGTTGTATGCTGAGCTGTAGTCCACAGCACTTCATGATGGTGGAGGTCAGCGTTACAGGGCTGTAGTCGTTCAGGGGCGTCCCCCCCCCAGCCGTGGATAAGGACAGATCCTCAGCACGCCTCACTGAAGGAATTCTGATGGTCGCCTCAAACGGTGAATGCAAGGTGTTGAGCTTGTCAGGGAGCGAGATGGAGGGACGTACATTTCTGTTTCTCCTTTTATATTCTGTGATGTGTCATGGTTCTCCCCACATGTGTCTGGGGTCAGAGCTGTGGTAGTTTGTCTCTGACTTTTCCCTGAATTCTATTTTTCCATTCCTGATAGGCTTCTGTAGATCATATCTGGATCTCCTCAAGACCTCCAGGTTCCCAGAGCTATAGGCGGAGGACCATGCTCTGAGCTTAGCACGTACACTAACATTAGCCCAGGGCTTTTGGTTGGGAAAGGTCCTGACATTGACCCTTGGAACAATATCATTAATGTGCTTGGAAATAGTATTCATCAATGTCCCCATTAGCTGCATCACGGAACATCTTCCAGTCTGTTGTCTCGAAGTAGTCCTGTAGGGCTGTAATGGATCCTTCATCCAGGTTTGAACTCTCTGAGAAACTGGTTTTACCTGCTTCAGGTGTTGTTTATAGGATGGGAGGAGCTAAATTGAAGTGAGATCTGCGTTCCCAAATTCAGGACGGGGGAGGGGTTTGTAACCATTCCGTATTTGTGAATAACAATGGTCAAGAGTCTAATCGCCCCAGGTAGGAAAGTTAATGTGTTGGTGGTATTGTGGTAAATTAAGGTCACTACTCACCCCTCCAAATGGGATGGTTTAACGCCCCTGGCCGGGATGCTGATTCTGGAAACCGAGTCAGAGGTAGAGGCCAGGGTAAATTTTATTTAATTACCTGTTTTGTGTGTTTTATCTGGCCTATATTTAAACTAGGCCTCAGTTTTAGCAAGATATTTTATTATAAGTAAGCAGCAATTTTCATTCTGAAGATATGCTTTTTATATTTATTTTGTTAAAGCAGTAGCACTTAAGTGTGACGCACTTTGTCATGTGAATTCGTGTCAAGCACTGTATCACTATTTTCTTACCTAAATGGCTACCGTCCATTTAGCAAGTGTCCACTGGAGAAATTTGCAAGTGCTTAGCAGTTAGCATTTCTGTTTTGTGTGTATATGATTGCTAACAAATTCCGGCCATTCTGTGCAATGCCAGTAATAATATTTGTTACAGTGACGCTCCGAAAGCTTACATACGTAGCCCATATCAGGACACAATATGCTTCTTAGAACAGGAGTAAACAGTTGTCTTTTAGTATTTATTACATTAGACTAAACACAGTGCATTGCAATTGGGATGTGGTCAGACTGTTAGCTTTACAAGGCATTCCCTCATTCAAGTAGGCTTGTTTTATGCCTAAGCACACTGGTGTGTGGTTGGTCCCTGGGTGACTGATGTCACTTCATTAATCGTTGTTCTCCACTTGAAGCAATCTGGTGGCAAGCATTTCCTTTGCAGCAGCTGTTTATGTGGATCTGCCTGACTGTTTTTTAGGTCTGCCATGTTTTTGTCTATAGCTGTGTGTGTAGCCTGGCTTCCTTACCACAGCGGACTAATATGTTTAGTAATTCCATGAGAATTGTACGACTCATTAATTGAAACGTTAGGCTACCTCGATTTATGACACAGTTTGAAACTTAGCAGCCCTCACCTCTGAATGCTTTTGGCACTGGGCATGTGCGCTCATAAAGCTTCTTACATTACTAGTGCCGATCCATGGTCAGTTTACCTCACAATGAATCCATTTCTGTGGAGAACTAGTTTCAGATGCACCGGGCCCTGGGGCGGAGACTGCAGTTCGGATTCCTCGCTTCGTGTTTGGGAGATTGGATGTCAACTGCAGTATGGCCAGCATTGGCTCCTTGAATCTCCGTTCGCAAACAAGCTTTGAATTAATGATGGGAGCCCTACTTATGGCAGCCAAAAGCTGCCCCGCTACCTGCTCTCCTTTCTGAGAGAAGTTATCAAGAGGCCCCAGCCATTGCCATTCACTGCACAGCTCTCATTTCAGTTGCTGTCCCTGTGTCATTGATTGAGCTCCAAACTCAGCGTTGGACATCTATACTGCCACACCACTGCGCTGTAACATCCCCATATTGTGTTATTCCCCCTCATAGCCAACCCCTTAATCCTCTCACACCTCGTTCTCAACCCAATTCATCTTTGCTCATGCCCTTCAATCTGCTCTCAACTGACACACACACCTTGTCTCTTTGGTCTCTACTCTGTGGACCCTGTCTGGGATTATAACTCATGCGGCATCTCACTACACCCCATACTTTGTTCTTAATCATCCACCTCTCCTGGCTTATACGATTTTTATTATGACCCCCGTTTACAACAGATAGCCCCCACTACTCATCCTGGGGTTCACACGAAACGTCTGGCCACAATACATAACATTACTTCACCGGTACATTGAAAAGACAGGACTACATGCCGTGCCTGTGGAATGTATTCAGACACCGTCCACTTTCCATTTTCACGCAGTATGGATTTATTTGACTGGGTCAAGGCTTAGGTTTGAGAAAGGTTTTAAAGAAAATTGCTAAAGTTCCCGAAAGCACTGTGGGCTAAATCTTTGTGAAGCAGAATAAGTTTGAAGCCACCAATAATCATCCAGGTTATCTGGCCAAACGAAGTAACCGGGCTGGAAATGTCTTGGTTAGGGAGATTACTGACCAGCCAATGGCCAATCTAACAGAGCTTCAGCCTCTGCTGAGATGGGAAAGCCTGCTTGAAGGCTGCAATGCTCCATCAGTCTGGCCTTTATGATGGAGTGGCTCTACCTCATAAGATATATTTATTATTAATATTCCGTTCTCAATATTATTTTTTTTGCTTTGTCCTTATGATGTATTTTGTATATAGAAGGTACAACAGTTAGTGTAATGAACTTAGTAAAGTAAGTCCATAACACAAAAAAATGTGTGGAACGTAAGGGAGTAGATTTATCATGAAAATAATTTGAAAAATGTAATAATGTTTTAGCAGAAAAACATGATAATTCATGCCAGCATGTCTGTCTATAGGCCTTCTGTTTTGATAGAGAGAAGTAAAAACTAGCCATGGTAAAAACTAGCCGTGTGAAAAACTAGCCGTGTGAAAAACTAGCCGTGGTAAAAAAGTCTGTTTTTCAGGTGGGGAGCATGTGGGCATCCTGCTGTAACTGGTTCTGCCTGGAAACTGCTTCAGTGGAGGAGACCAACAGCAGAACACAACACCAGGCCTACACTAACTCCGGCTTCAGCAGCTACCCGTCGCCCTCGCTCCGTGAGAACATCTGCAAAGCCTGCGGAGGCCGCTTCGACGCCGTAGCCCCAAAGGTACCGAAATCAGTCTCACTCTTCACCATAGGGCTGTTACCGAAGAAAATACCCCCAAAATGCCTAGTATGTTACTGCATGGACACATCATTTGTGTATTATACAATCGACAGAATGCCCTGAGTTTGTCAGGGAAGATTTGGATTCATTAGGAAGGGCATAAACTGGTGTACAACGAAAAGTGCACTAAACCGACGTATTGTCACATGACGCAAAAATAGGATTATTTTAAAAAATTTCTGCTGAATGTCAATCATTCTAAGTAACTGATATTCTGTCGGGCTGCGCTTGAGTACTGAGCAAGCTTACTGAAATGGCCTATTGCACTCTGCGTCGTGCACTATGTTGTCCTTTTGGTGGGAAATTATTGTTGGTAACTGGGTGATACCCCTTGCTTTTTTCCACACAAATATTCTTAAGCAATTCAGCAAAATGTTACATCTTTGTCCTGTACTATTGAATTGTTTTTTATGGCCATCAACTACATCAACCACCCAACCAAGTCTTATATGAACTTAATAATATTGTACAGAAAATATTTTCTGGCAAAGATATGTATTCAGTAGGTTATATGAATAATGTACATTTATGATCTAATCGGTTTTTGCCTGGCCAAACTAGATAAAATAAACCCAGTGCTTCCTGGTCAAGAATCTGGCATCTCACCCGTGTGGTTTTGCGTCAACACTGAGGGCAGTGTAAATAAGCATAAAAAAATTAGCTAATTTTAAAATAGGTATGTTTCCAGTTACACACTACTGCTTAAAAATGTTTTGTCCCCGTAAGCTTTGTCTCTGAGTAACCGGGGTGCCCCCACACCTCCAAAGCCTCCATTATCCCGTTATACATATATAAACATTTTTATATTCTGATGACTCACTTTTTAAAACGACTCAAATTACGCAAATCCAAATTTGCGTTCTCGTTCTCCAACAGTTTTCCTGTTATTATTGATGGCATTGGTGACTATTCATCTGTTTTCTGAATAGGTGCACGTATGCATTTTCATTTTTTCCTCCAATCAGGTGTGCTGGATTAGACCAATACACAAATCAGGTGTGCTGGATTAGACCAATACACAAATCAGGTGTGCTGGATTAGACCAATACACAAATCAGGTGTGCTGGATTAGACCAATACACAAATCAGGTGTGCTGGATTAGACCAATACACAAATCAGGTGTGCTGGATTAGACCAATACACAAATCAGGTGCAGACTTCCATATATTTCTGTGCTTTGTCTCTATCGTTGTCAGAGGGGACAATTTTGGCCTGCAATATTGTGTCTGCTATTTTTCCTCTTGGCGGTCAATTGTAGAGGAGGAGTAATTATGGAGCAGAATCATCTCATTTCCAGAAACATCAGCATGTGTGTTGTGGAGCCTAGGTTAACAGCAGTTCATTGGAAGACATTGGTTGGGCTTAAACCTGGAGGGTCTGTGACTGGCTTGGCCTCCCCTGGTGCTGGAACTGTTGGCAACCCAGTGTTAGGATTTGAGTTAGACAAATCTGAAAGTATCTTTATGTTTAGGCAGTGACATCTAGCCAAGTCTCTATCGGGTTTTACAACTTAAGGGCGGCAAGCTTTTAAGACTTGCAGAAATACAACAGATGGAGACCGTTTCAGCGTTATTATCTCAGGAAGCCAAGCGAAGGGAAAGGACTGTTGTTCTTTATGGCTTTTCTTGGTGTGTCTGTCCATTAACCAGATGACAGTTGGCTCTGTGTTTGGTTTACATAATACAACATGACAGGATTGTCTCACTACGGCGACAGAAGTTGTAAACTGCAGCTCGTATGTCAGTGCAATACCTTGTGTCAATGTCAGGTCTAGAAGTTTCGGTATCCAGACCTCTTTGTTTGCATATCACATTTTGTCATATTTCTGACAGATCTTGCAGAAAAAGCTTGGATAAATAAAAAATCTATGATTTCATTCAGTAATTGTATCAGTCTTGTATAAATATAACTACTTTGACCCCATTCGCGATAGACATGACCCTTAGGAACATGTGTGTCCTAAACACTGTACAGAACCAAGTAGTAAATAAGAATCTGGGATCAAAGATAATGTTATTTTCTAGGCAGAAGATTAATCAAACATCAATGACCTCTTTGATTTTGCACATGCTCAGATCCTCTCCATGACTCCACATAATGTAAAGACATAGTTGTTGTTTGGATTCCCACACTGTTGATCGGTTATGTACAAGAGAAGCTGTCCCCAATAACAAAATGCTTAAAGACTTCTTATTGGTCCCTCGGGAACATATACAGCATCAGTCAAGTTTGGACACACTCATTCAAGGGTATTTCTTCATTTTTATTATTTTCCAAATTGTAGAACAGTAGTGAAGACATTCAAACTACAAAGCAAAACACATCTAGTCTAATTCTTCATCATTTCAAAAATACTAAAACAGCTTTTACCAGGGAGCAAGAAATCACTTTGCAAACATTCCATCGATTGGCCTGTTTGACCTATCCCTTCACCAGTACACACTATCTCCGTTGATTGAGTAGAAAATGTTTGATAGCAACATCTTTTCTCTGCCTAACGAGTCATGCGATAAATCTGACATGTGCAACCAGTTAACAGATCAAATATTCACACGCCCTTGTGATCACCCAGATGAAGGTTAGTTTTAATGTCACCAACAGTTGAATGTTTAGGGTCAGTGTGACGTGAGCTACTACATACGCGAGTGGTGAATGGTTTGACGACCTTCCTTTTAATGGCGTTGCAGCATAACGTTGTTAATGACATCAAGGCACATGCATGTGCATTTTACAAGTTACAACATATTGTGGTGTTATAATGTAATGTTATACAACACAGAATGTTTTTGAGTGCGCAAATAATGAAAACTTAACATAGGCTGAAACTAGCAAGCTAACGTTAACTGTGAGGGCTGCTACTCAGGTAAAATAGTTAGCCAGAACATTAACTAAACTGCTAAAGGATTTACCTTAGACTACTAAAACGATCACCAAAACCTAACATGAACTGTTACAAATTGTAGAAATGTATAAAAAAATTATGTAAAGCTGGCAACCTACACTTTTCTCATCTTGACCTTGGGCATGGATCAATAGGGTATGGATCAATATTCTGTTCTGATCTCATGTCTGGGCAATTTACTGAGTCAGCACCAATCAGGGGCAGTGTTTTTATGATACTTTCATGTAGACTTCTCACAAAATATTTTCAGTATTTTTCAAATACAAAACACTGAAGTATTTTGTTACGAAACATGAAGTCATTTTCGTCAACCCTATCGAAATATAAATGACAAAATATGAAATACATCTTTGAAATCAATGTTTCTTAAATACTGCCCACCGTGAGCATGGCTGGCTCCAGGCATAAAAGACATAAGCGGTTGCTTGGGACCCTGCCCGCAAGGCGGCCTTCCACTGCTAGGGAGCCCCTGTCCAATAGGGAAGAGTAGGCCCCAAATGAAATTTTGCTTAGGACCCCCAAAAGGCTAGAGCCTGCAACCCATTCTGAGAAAAACAACTGAAATAAGTCACCTTGTCTGATTGTCTGTACAAAAAACAGATGCTATTTGAAGAAGGAGGTTAATAATTAATGGCGCAACAGTTACAGCCGTTCCTGTGTTTGACCACAACATTATATTGCTATTATGACTCAGAATGTTACAACACCCTCTCACAGAGAACAAACCCCTGAATTAATGACCAGGCATAACCGGTTTCCTTAAGTCTTTTGCCTGAATGTTTGATTACACAGAGCAAGACAAGGCAAGGTACCCAACTGACTGCCAGTAGGCTATTTGTGGACGTTTTCATAGTATCTTGGGTTTAGGTCTGAAGTGTTGTCATTCCTCAGATTTCCTACACTGCCCTGTGGCTGGGACTGTGACAGGGAAAGTAATATGGGGCTTTCACTATCTATACGAGATTTGGTAGCGTTGTGTGACTAGAATGATGCATTGATCAAATTAAATAATATCTGCAGGTGTTCAGTTTCTGTATATACATTTGTGCGTACATTGTCAACATTTAATTGAGAGTGCTTTTGGGAGGTCTTTATCCGTACCGGAAGATGTTAAAATTGGCTGTAATTGCGTACAGATAAGAGGAAAAACCAGACACCTTTTGGTATTTGAGCCATGTCCCTAGTTCCCAACCTTGTCTGTGTTTTCCTTGTTCTCTTTTTGCAAACCCATGAGACTCATCAAGTCCAGTGATTCATTTTCCATGTCTTAAGTTTGTGTGAGGTCTGTTTTAAAATAACCCTCCTGGTCTTATTATGGACTCTTTATTGAAACTCATTTGGGGAACAGGAAAGTGTGACTCCGTCAGGCCCCTCCTTAATGTTGACTGTGTTGACCTTCCCTTTCCCCTCCAGCATGTCTGTGTGGACTGCAAGAAGAATTTCTGTGGCAGGTGTTCGTCCCAGCTGGATCCTCGGCCTCGCCTTTGCCACACCTGCCAGCGGTTCCACGGCACGCTGTTCGAGCGCACTGAACTGATGAAGCTGAAGGTGAAGGACCTGCGTGACTACCTCTATCTGCACGAGGTCTCGACGCAGATGTGCCGCGAGAAGGAGGAGCTGGTGGAGCTGGTTCTGGGTCAGCATTTGCCCGCCAGCTTGGACGTTAACCCCCTGATCCAAGTCAGTCCGCGTGACGCCCCGACTCCGTCAGCCTCGGCCCCCACCTCCAGCACACCCTCAGCGCAGCCGGACTCCGCCTCCGCCTCTGCCGGTCAAGTCACTCTAAACCTGCCGGCCGCTCAGAGTGACAGTCAGGTGAGTGCCAGATGAGGAGCCACCATTGGACACCTGACAAACCCCTGCTTGACTTTGCCTGCCTGTCAGCCGTCACACTCACCATGTCCCTTTGTCTTTTGTGTTGCATGCCCAACGTGTCATTACGGGTGGCTTGGGAATAGGGCCCTGACCGTCTCACTGCTGTCTCGTCTCTTCGTTTGGTGCGTGGCTAACTGTGTGGTTGATTTAGTTTGTTGGTTGTGTCGTGTTCATAGACCACATCTGGGTTGGTGCCCTCTGGCCCTGAGGAGCCTTCAGACACAGAGGGGGACCCAGTGCTGCAGGGTGACCAGGAGTTACAGGTACTACAGCCTTAACTGGATGCAGAAAGAGTCGCCCTAATATCTTAGCCCGAACCATGGCCCTAAACCTTTAGCCCTAACCATGGCCCTAAACCCTTAGCCCTAACTGTTAGCCCCAGAAACGGTACTACTTATTGTTGTCATGATATTAGTATTTGGACTTTGACACCAGGTTTAGTATAACAGTACTCGATACCATCTCATATCTGTCCTGAAACGTCCCCCAACCAACCCGTCTTTTCCCCCCATCCTCAAAAACCTTCAGAAAAAACAGCATTTGTTTAGTGGTCTTCAAAATAAAAACACTGTACACAGACAGAATTTGATTTGAGAAAATAAAATGAAAAGAACACTCCATACAGTGTACATCCACTAATGACTTGAGGCTGTATCCCCTGTGAGCACTGCTGGTTGTTTACCCAGTGCAGCAGGACTGGCTAGAAATACAAAAGAAGAGATTTGTCTTATGATCCTCTAGGCATCATGTAGTAGTGATGAAGGGACATGGCTTCACTCTCACCCTGGAGGTGGCCAGCTGCCAGGTCTGTAGAAAAGCTTGCAGTGTTCTATTCATGATTTTTTGTTGTTGATGTTGTTTGGTGAAATGCTTATAATGCTTTGGCTAATATAATGTTCCTGTTGTCATTTGTAACCACTGTTTCCCGACTATTTTCGCTCCAGGGATCCTCAATTCAGTGTCAAAAGCTCTCTTGGACCACCATTCACTGAGTTGCTGAATAAGTCATTGTCCGTTTTAACAGTGAATGTAACATCATAGGCGTATCATTACTGAATGGTGTAGATGCCTGATCCCCGTTTGTTAGCATTGGTTAATATTAGGCAATTCTTCCGTTTCCACTGTGGACATTTGAAGTGCAAGTTCTTGTGAGATGGTGAGGTTTGGAAAGTTGAATCTTTTACACTTTTATGAAGAGAGAAATAATCCCTAGTCCTCTGGGCCTAAAGGACTGTCCTGCGTGTCACTTGATGTGTAGCGTCTCTGGAGGTTCTAACAATGCTGTTTTTTACAGCCATCAACGTTAAAAACATCTTGGCCATCACCGACTAATACA
Source organism: Esox niger (assembly GCA_016801105.1). Classification (NCBI taxonomy): domain Eukaryota; kingdom Metazoa; phylum Chordata; class Actinopteri; order Esociformes; family Esocidae; genus Esox; species Esox niger. The sequence continues at coordinate 48,804 of JACXGJ010000220.1, read as the reverse complement.
TTTTCATGTGAGTGGGGTCTAACATGTGCATTGTTGTTTGGGAAAACCTCTTCATGCAAGCACATTGTTGAGATATTGCAACAGTTTTGGAAAGTTGGCATTGGAAGACATTTTATGGGGATCATTGGTTCCAGAGGAGTGGTGTTTTACAGTTCTGAATGTCATTGAGAATGTAAAACAACAACAGTCTAAACAATACCATTTGTTTGTTTGCAGTATTTTAGCGGAGTAGAGAAGCTGTTCATGGGGAGTTGTGGCATTTCTCTTGATGTGACCACAGTGGGCAGACTGCTGAATCCCAGAAATACTGTTTGCAGCGTTTAGTATCATTGTTATTATTATTAATAACTTGTGTTTTGAAAAGTAAATGAACCTTTATTTAAACACCTTCTTAACCCTCTAGACCTAGGCTATATCTCTGTTTTTATCAGTTGTTGAATATTTCAACAAATCAACATATTTCAAAGGAAGTTATTCCTTAAACCAGAAATCTTTGATTTGTGCCTTTCCAGTAAGATAGAAAAAGGAACTCTGTTTATAGATTAAAGTTTATATATGCAGTGGTGTTAAAATGCGCCCTTCCTGATTTCTTATTTGTTTGCATTTTTGTTACACTTAAATGTTTCAGATCAAACACATTTTAATATTAGTCAAAGATAACACAAGTAAACACAAAATGCAGTTTTGAAATTAAGGTTGTTATTATTAAGGGAAAACAAAATCCAACCCCACATGGCCCTGTGTGAAAAGGTGTTTGTCCCCCCTGTTAAAACACAAATCAACTATGGTTGATAACACCCGAGTTCAATTCCTCTAGCCACACCCAGGCCTGATTACTGCCACACCTGTTCTCAATCAAGGAATCACTTCAATAGGACCTGCCAGACAAAGTGAAGCAGAGCAAAAGATCCTCAAAAGCTAGAATTCATGCTGAGAACCATAGAAATTCAGGAACAAATGAGAAAGAAAGTCATTGAGATCCATCAGTCTGGAAAAGGTTACGGTCAGTGCTCATGATTCCACCGTAAAAATAAAGACTGGGCAAAAATGGCCTATGTGGCAGAGTTCCAAGACAAAAAACCACTGCTGAGCAAAAAGAACATTAAGGCTCATCTCATTTTTGCCAGAAAACATCTTGATGATCTCCGAAACCTTTGGGAAAATACTCTGTGGATTGACTAGACAAAAGTTGAACTGTTTGGATGGTGTGTGTCCCGTTAACATCTGGTGTAAAAGTATGAGATGTTGTGGCATGACCTTAAAAAGGCTGTTCATGCTCAAACACCCTCCAATGTGGCTGAATTACAACAGTTCTGCAAGGATGAGTGGGCCAAGATTCCTCCACAGCGCTGTAAAAGACTCACTGCAAGTTATTGCAAATGCTTGATTGCAGTTGTTGCTCCTAAGGATGGCCCATCCAGTCACACAGGACTGTATTTTCCCTTAATAATAATAACAACCTTTATTTCAAAACTGCATTTTGTGTTATCTTTGACTAATATTTGAATTTGTGTGATCTATGACAAACATGCAATAAGAAATCAAGAAGGGGGCAAACACTAGTAATTTTGTAGACAATATGGGATGGCTGGCTGGCTACGATGTGTCTCACTATTCACCTGTCAGTCAGAATGTTTCCCTTAGTAGCCCAGCGCTAATCTATTCTTATCCCCGCTGATGGATATCAGCTTGGTCATTTCATGTGGCGTGTTGTCCTCATTCCTCGGATTCCCCACACTGCACTGTGACTGTGAAAGCCACGTGTGACTAACTGACCAAGTGGGCATGGCTTGAGCAGTCATGTCCAGTTACGTTACCCTGGACGCATTGACACTGGTCTCCCTAATAACTCTTGGGTTGGGATAGCATCCCAAGAGTTGTCACACGAGGACACTCAAAACTATCAACCTTGATGAAGGATGTTAGGGAACTAGAAGGGATTGTATTTGTTTTAGGTTCTGGGCCCCGTATTCATACAGCATCTCTGTGCAGAAAGGCTCTAGCTCAACTTTCCTTCTCTGGGAAAATTCATGAATACCAGCTCTGTTCACAGTTGATGTATGGGTCCCTCTCAGGAAGAGCCCACTATTTGTATTATTGAATTTCAACAAACCTTTAGCCCTTTTCAGGGCAACCCTGTTCCTTGACTGCTGCAGAATGCCTAATCAACTGAGCTAATTGATCAGTTCAATGATTGACTAAAGTCAACACACCTTGTTTTCCAGATTAATTAGATTAACAGCATGAAGTGCCGGCACTACTGTTATAATGTTGCATACCCCTTTCCAATGTTATGTTAGTCGTCAAGTACTGGGTCACATTGAAGAGGGTACATCGTATTACAAACCTGTTTCCAAAAAGTTTGTAACACTGTGTAAAATGTCAATAAAACAGAATGCAATGATGTGCAAATCATTTAAACCCTGTATTTAATTGAAAATAGTATAACGATTACATTAAATGTTGAAACTGGGAAATTGTAAGCTACACATTTGAAAAAAGCTGGGACATTTGTGTAATGCTATAAACGTAACCTGGTGGAACGTCACAACGCATTAGGTCAGTTGGCTACCGTTCATTCATGTTTGGGTATCTAAAGATAATTCCAGAGAGGATGAGTCTTTAAGAAGTGAAGCTGGGGAGGGGTTCACCACTCTGTGAAAGACTGCGTGGGCAAATAGTGCAATAATTTAAGAATAACATTTCATAATGTAAAATTGCAAAGAGTTTGGGGATCTCATCATCTACGGTACATAATATAATTATAAGATTCAGAGAATCCAGAGAAATCTCTGTATGCAAGGGAGAAACCAGTATTGGATGGCCGTGATCTTTGGGCCCTCAGGCGGCACTGCATTAAAACAGATGTAATTCTTTAGTGGAAATCACTGCATGGGCTCAGGAACACTTCCAAAACCCATTGTCTGTGAATGCAGTATGTTGTTGCATCCACAAATACAAGTTAAAACTATACAATGCAATGAAGAAAACAGATATAAACAAGCTCCAGAACCGCTGGCGCCGTGGTTACGGCGACTCTTTCCACATTCAGTTTTGGCTGTAGTACCTGTAACTCCTGGTTACCCTGCAGCACTGGGTCCCTTTCAGTGTCCCAAGCTCTTCAGGCCAGAGCTAATTTAAGACGGACTGAGACAAAGTAGAAAACGTTCATGTGGTCTAATAAATCAAAATGTGAAATTATTTTGGGGAATCATGGACAATGCGTCTTCCAGACTTTCCCCCTCTTTAACCTGACCCTCAGCGCACAGTTCAAAAGCCGGCTTCTGTGATGGTATGGGGGTGCATTAGTGCACATGGCATGGGTGACCTACACATCTTTGTAGGCAACATTAAGGCTGAACAATATACACAGGTTTTGGAACATCATATGCTGCCATCCAGATGTCTTTCACAGAAGGCCTTGCTTATTTCAGCAAGACAATGCCAAACCACATTCTGCACATATTATAACTACAAGACTAGGTGCTAAACTGGCCTGCCTGCAATCCAGACCTGTCATCCATTGAAGACATTTGGCGTATTGTGAAAAATAAAATGCGACAAAGGAGTCTCCGAACAGTTGGTCAGCTGATATCCTATATGAATAAAGAATGGGAATAGGTTTCACTTAAACAACTACAACAGTTGGTCTGCTCAGTTCCCAAATGCTTACAGAGTATTGTTAAAAGGAGACGTGATGCAACCCAGTGGTAAACATGCCCCTGTCCCAACTTTTTTTAAACATGTCGCTGGCATCAAATTTAAAATGTCCATGTGTTTTTCCAAAAACAATAACATTTCTCAGTTCCAATATTTCTTATGGTGTCTTTGTACTCTTAGATTGAACACAAGAATAAATGATTTGTACAGCATAGCATTCTGTGCAGAATCCCAGCTTTTTTGGAGAACTGGTTGTAAATGTAGCTGTAAACATTAAACAAACCTTCATTCTTAGATACAGTCTTAGAATGTTGTGCCCTCCTGACTGCTGCGCTAATTGGTTCTGTGTTGGCTCAGTCCTCAGACACAGAGGAGGTGCTGGCACCTGGCCGTCGGTCCTCGCTCTCGGACCTGGCCACAGTGGAGGACATCGATGCCCTCAGTGTCCGGCAGCTGAAGGAGATCCTGGCCCGCAACTTTGTCAACTACAAGGGCTGCTGTGAGAAGTGGGAGCTGATGGAGAGGGTCACCCGCCTCTACCATGACCAGAAGGACCTCCAGAACATGGGTAAATGTTTACCAGAAAATATTCTGCTTTTTATTCATTTCTACCAGCACCAATTTGAGTTGGCTGTGTTTACGAGAAACAAAATGTAGATTAAGCAGGGGATGACCAAACTAGATTTTCTGATGAGAAACTTGCAGATGTTGCAGAAAGTTTTGCGTTGCAAATGGTTTGCTACAGTTTGCACTATTGAATACACCTCAGATGCATCACTACTTTACTCAAATGTAATTGAAAAGAAAGAGGACAGAATGTTCTAGCGCTTTAACGTGGAACATCTATTAGGACTTCTATTAAGCTAGCTTAATGTTCTGGCTTACACCATTGATTTGCGTGGTGGTCAGGGACGTACAGGTCACACACATGTGTGATGGAGAGAATATTCAACAATATCTACACATCTCTTCCTACTCTGTGCATTTTACCATGGGTATTAAATGAGTGCAAGGTTTTGGTATGAAATCTGATACATTTAAAATGCGATTTTGTGCATCCAAACAGCTGGTTGAAGGATGGACCGCTGGTCTGTGTGTTTTACACATACCAGTTGGTGCATTGGCTTCAGTTCAGTGTGTTGTCACTATTGCATGAGCAGCTATTTAGCTGGTACACACAATAAAGGGGTTTAACTACATACTAGCATCAACTACATACAAGCATGCTAGTACATAACATACAGTCCCCTCTAAAAGTATTGGAAAGGCAAATTCCTTTGTTTATGTTGGTCACTGAATACATTTGGGTTTAATATCAAAAGTCTAGTATGAGACAAGAGTTCAGAATTTCAGCTTTAATTTCCTGGTATTCACATCTGGATGTGTTAAACAACTTAGGACATATCACCGTTTGTATTAGACCACAGCATTTTTAGGTGTGACTTTTCTACTACATAGTACCATGCTAGTACAAAACAGAGAAGTGTTTAATATCCATTAATTGGTTTAATTTTTCTGTTCCCTCCAGTTTCAAATACTGATGATGGCACAGGTGAGTTCTTTTTTTACCACTTATAAAGCACTGGGGTTACAGTGCCTGTGCTGTAGGTTTGTATGAATGGTTGTATTTGCTACTGTAAGTTGCTCTAGTTAAGTATCTGCTAAATCACTTAAATGATCAAAGAAATAGCCTTTTGTTTAAAGACAAATGAAATCGTGTATTAAGTGTTCCATTGTACATTATCAGGTTTAACCATTTAAAGCCAGACTTGGCATGGGGCTGGAATGTTGTTAATATAAGATCTCATATATGCGACAGTGTTTCCAGTCAACCTTGAAGCTTGACACAAAGACAAAATCTAAAACCAAAGATCTGTCAGTAACAGTGGAAGTTTTTTGTTAATAAATTAATTGACATTTTACACCTTAGGTGTTTTGTGCATCAATGATCAATGTTCACAATGTTTTACTAAGTCAAAAAAGTGACTGAGTCAGTAACGTCGCCATAGCTAGCTACATCAGGCATGGGCAGAATTGACTGAGCCAGTAACGTTGCCATAGCTAGCTATATCAGGCATGGGCAGAATTGACTGAGCCAGTAACGTCGCCATAGCTAGCTACATCAGGCATGGGCAGAATTGACTGAGCCAGTAATGTCGCCATAGCTAGTTACATCAGGCATGGGCAGAATTGACTGAGCCAGTAACGTCGCCATAGCTAGCTACATCAGGCATGGGCAGAATTGACTGAGCCAGTAACGTTGCCATAGCTAGCTACATCAGGCATGGGGATGCCGCCCCCACCCCCTCTTTGCGGCCCTCGGATGAATTTAGCAAACAGTAAAACATGTAATGAAAAGTAACCTTAAAAAATTAAATTGCTCGAGCTGTCAGCTGCCGCTGTGGGGATCTGTTGATTTGCAGATTTCTGTTGACACTCGTTTTGATTTATGTGTAGCTCACTCGGTGGTTGATAGTTTTATTAGTAACATCTAGTTAGGGATTGCCTTCCGATGACAGAGTTATATGTTCTAGCAGCTGTCAAAATTAGCGACCGATCTATGGATAATGTTGAAAGGGCTCCACTGTGACATCTGGTTTATGGGTAGCGGGTATGGCAAGATTTTTTTTCTTCAAAGATAGCCTCCCTGTCTGTACATCTGATGAAGACACATTCCACTGATTTTGTTTTGTTGATCCTTCATAACAAAAGTATTAACTGACACAGCTGATTTTTGAACTGACACTGAGTTTGGCTTTAAGTATTACAATGTAACTCTCAAATCTTTCTTTATGTCTGTGTAATGGTGTTTGTTTGTCCCCAAATTCTTCCTCCCAGACCCCAGCAGCAGCTCTGGCCAGGAGCAGAATCTGTGTAAGATCTGCATGGACTCTCCAATTGACTGTGTCTTGCTGGAATGTGGCCACATGGTCACCTGCACCAAGTGTGGCAAGAGGATGAGTGAGTGCCCCATCTGCAGGCAGTATGTGGTGCGGGCAGTTCACGTCTTTAGATCCTGAGAGCCCCAGGACTCTGTCCAACATATCGCGTTCTCTCTATACCTTCATCTCCCTGCCTTCTCTTCCTCTCTGTTTCAAATAACCAAGGAGGTTGGTACTTGTTGCCTATCTGTATCTCCCCTGGGTTGATGGTTCTGGAGAACCTTGTAGGAGATGATCCAGGGAGCTGAGACAGTAAACCAAGCAAGCCTACTTACTGTTCATGATTCTGTTATTGCTAACAGGATGATAACAGCTCATATTTCTGAGGTGATAATTATATTTCTATTTTATTAGACTGATAGTGTCTGTAATTAAACAGACAATGTATGCATTGGGTTTTTTCCTTTGAAAGCCTGAATGTAAATATGGTATGGGATCTTTATCATACATGTATTTGTGTGTGTGTGTGTGTGTATGTATATATATATATCACACACACACAGTATACATTCATGGCCAAAACTATTGGCATTCTTGCAATTTATTCCGATAACTCCCATAGCTAAACCCATGTTTCGCACCGGCAAAATTAATTGTTTTCGTATGATTTTGGTCTCACTGTACACACTATTGTCCCAGAAGGGTTGTGCAGGTGTGTTCATCTGCTTCAAACATTTTATTATTTCTAGGTGCCAATAGTTTGGTCTGGGCCGTTTTGGAATTTCTTTGAAGTATTCTCTGTTACAATATATATATATTTTTTTGTTCCTCTGCAAATCAAAGAAATGTGTATGTGGATACCAAAATATGTTTGTACTTTAACAGTTGTCCTGCAACCAGTGGAGCATTATTTTAATGATTTGCAAGGGTGCCCATACTTTTGGCCGTGTGTGTTTGTAAGCCCTCAGTGTACTTAACAAGGAGTTGGATTGTATTACTCCAATCCCATGAATGAAGGGGATGGGGCTCATCTCCTCCACTACCAATGGCTGGCACAAATCTGTGTTCTTGGATTTTACAACTGTGTGAACAGGAAAGATGTTGTATCAGGGGTTAAGCTGAGAAAACCCCCAGAAGAATTCCAGATGTTTCTCTGCATTCAGTTAAGAAGTGTTTTAATAGCTTTAACAGTCTTAAGGATTCAGAGCTCCATTAATTGAATATAAGAATGACACTTCATTTTCTTGGTGTTCCTTTTGTTTTCAGGGTCTCTAATATGCATTGTCATGCTACGTCTCTAGTTGAAATAAATCTTAACAGATCTGTAGCACTGGATAAATATACTCATACTCCAATGCTAGTCATATCCCTTCCATCCCCATCTGACCCTGAAATATTGACTTAAGTGGTCTTCAAAACCAGCACCTTTGACTTGCAAGATTGAACACTACTTTATTTTAAAGAATGCAATGCTGTGAAAATGTGTGCTTGCTGTTAGGAGGGACATTTCTCTCTTCCAGATGATCAGTGATGATTAAATCACACTAAACTTAATTGAAGCAATGAGGCACTTGGTTTTATTGAATAAGCGAGGAGTCGGGCATAAATAGGACTCCTTGAATGCATCTCAATGTTCATCCTGTCCCCACATATGCAGACCTTGGGACATAGACAGTGAATAATGAATGTGTACTTGACCTATTTTCCTTACTTGATAAATAAAATTGTATTTGTTGTATATTTACTTGACGAGTTGGTTGTAATTCGATTTCTGGCAGCAGGTTAGAGTAATGAATACCATTGACATTACAGATTTTGACTTTACCAATTTGATTCTGGTCTGTTTTGTCCGACTCATCAAAAGACTGGTTCACTGTTCAGCCGTTTAACAGAGGCTTTTTCCCAGAGTGCCTTTATGCTGTAAATGCATACATTTAAAGAAGCCCGGTGGTGTTTAGTTCAGTTTAATCAGTGTTTTATGCATTAGGAACATTAACTGATATGTGCCTCTCCTTTTCTAAAACCAGAGTATGTTCTATATATAGATATATCTTTTTAAATGTATATATTGTAAACTTCCGTTAATGCCACAGCCCATCCTTTCTAAGTCTTCATTAGAGAGTTGGTGTCACAGTAATTGATGATGTTGACTAGTCCATCCAGTATGAGGGGTGGGTGTAGGCGGGGGTGTGGGTGTAGGCGGGGGTGTGTGTGGGTGGGTGGGTGTGTGTGTAAGTAAAATGGACTCCCATAAATCCCTCTCACTTAACTGGCAGTTTTCCGATAATGACCTTGACCCTAGCGTTGTGCATTTTAGAAAGGTGGATTAGCTGTCTTCTGTTACAAATTGTCGCTGGCTGCTGCATAGTGAACGTCATGTTGATCAGGGATGACTGTGTATAGTGTGAAATACAATTTTGTTTGATTTGACATACAGCAATGGTTCCATTTCTGCTTTATTATTAACTAATTGGACAATGTTTATGATTTATTGGACCTACTCCGCTTTATTAACTGATCATTTTTATTGCAAAAGAAATTTCAAATGTACAATTACAAAATAAATCACACACATCATTAATGATCATCAAAATTATCAAACATCTCGGTCCATAGAGGGCTGTGGACAAAACGTATGGGCAGTATTGCCACCATCTGGTTACAGTAGGGATTGCACATTGCTTCATAATAATTTCTGATTGCTTGGCTTGCCAATGATTGCATTTGTGACTCATTGTCAGGTACAGTATTTAACTTAATGGAGAAAATAACAACTTATTTTTCCTTGTGGGTCTGAGGCAGAGAAACGGGGTGCTTATTGGCGCCCCTCTCGTGCCAGCACACGTCAAGCAGCGGGTACACCTTGCCCTGCAGCTCGGTGTTGTACGTATAAATGATTTCCAGCTCATCTGGACTGTCTGCATTGTAGAACCTCAGCACACCGCCCTCATAGTCCAGGAACACCCCGATCCTGTTGGTCTGAGTGACAAGGGGCAGGGTGACGCGTGGGCTGGCAAAGGCCTCATACACACGACCTTCCCTCAGGCCAATCAGCCACACGCCGCCCTCTGGACTCTTGGGGAGTTTGGCCTTACGGTCAGCGGTGCCCTTGATGATCCCCGTGCGCCACTTGGGCTTGTCCCCCACCAACACCTCCCAGTAGTGTTTCCCGGAGGAGAAGCCCCGGGTGGCCAGCACACAGTAGCTGTAGCTAAAACGCTCGGGGTTGTTGGCGAGGCGCTTCAGGAGAGTTCCGCACTTCACCACAGTGTCCCCCTGGCTGAGGTCCAGCATGGGGTGAGCCGTGAGGGGGTCGAGCTTCAGACACTCTGGGGCTGCAGATGATGAGGGCGAGAGTGGAAAATAAACCCCATAGAAAAAGACCCACACAAACATACAGCAAAAAGAGCATTTCATTACTATTCTCCTGGAGCAGGATCTTGGATTGAAACCTTCCGTGTGGCCGACTTTAGCGTAGTGTTAATGGAAAGTTCTGAGGCTGGTCTAATGGATTGGTTCTCATGCCTCTCCTCAGGCCATCCCATTTACTGTATTAGCTTATAAACCTGCATTAAATTGGCAACTAATCAATGAGACCTTGACAGGTTGTCTGTTTTGGAAGTTGAGAGCACAATTAAAATGGTAAATGTTTTGGGTGAGGCTTGTAAATACTGCAGCGTGAAGCATATATACGTGTCAACTCCCAGTGTGAGTATAAACACAGACTCCATTTATTGGATTCTTCTGCCTTTTCTCTCAATTCCACCTATATTTAACTCCAAAATGTTTGTCACCTTTGATAAAGATTAGCGAAAAGGCTGTGTAGCAAAGTAATGTACTACGTTGTAATTTTCCAGCCTGTGAAGTTTTTCACTTTATTAATGATTTAAGTTGTACATACATTTTTGTCTCCTTGGTTTTTCATTGTATATGCTCAGTCTTACGACATTGGGCTTTTTCCTATGCTTTAAATAAGAATGGACAACACATTGGAAAGTATCTCAGACCAATTCTCCATACATAATATTTTTCAGATCCTTCATTCAACGCTTGTTTAATATAAACCACGGGTTTTGTGGTATAAAAATGTAACATCAATGACGATTTGATTACATTTATAACCCATTGGGGAACCAATAATTTGAATGCCTGACTAAATTAGACTTCCTGTATTCACCTGGTAGGACCCTCCTGTGTAAACGTTTCCACACAGTGATCTTGATATCGTTGTGATTGAAACCGGGATTGAAGTTGATGGAATTGTATTTCTTTTCCTCTCTCTGCTGTTTCTGCTGACATTCTCGAAATCTGTGGGATAAAAATCTTGTGGGTTTAAGAGGCCGAAATGGAGGAACACAGTAAAACGGGGAGGTACTAACTTAACCTACGTTTTAATAATGATTACTTTGTCTTCCTTCAGTATGTTTACCCACGGTGTGAAATATGGGGCAGAAAGGCAGGGGGACACGGGTGGGCCAATTCAGATATTTTGACCAATAAGAGCTGCTCTCATACCAGTATCTGGGTAAAAACATTGTGTTGTTTCTATTTTGTTTCAGTTTGTAAATCACAGTTAAAGAACTTATAAATGTTTACCTTGGTGCAATAGATCCATATTTCTGCAAAGGAAGAGTGAAGTAAACAATTTATTTCATTATCGGAGAAGTTTTTTTTTCCAAAACATCCCGGAGGTGTTACTGAGCGGCATTTCGGAAAAAGCTAAGCAGAAACAATAACCAGAGGATACAGTGGTGCATGTATACACAGTACACATTTAAGATGCCATCTGGGACTTAAAGATAATTACTTTCCATTTTCTTCTGGATGTGTACTGTGTTGTTCATATGTGAAAATAATCTAAGTAGAATCACTACCAGTAAATCATGGAATTTCAAGTTAAAAAGTGGGTGGTTTTAATGACATGGGGCCCAAAGCAGCACATAAATGACATGGTTCATAGTTTGGAGGAACCTTTTTTTCACCCAACAGTAGTGCTTTATGAAACCAGTGGCCAAGAATCGCAGAGAGCATTTCAAGTTAGTATTTATGATTTGGATAATCTACAAATGGATGATGATGTACTAATCCACCCAGACTCATCAAATATACAGTTGTCCTTCTCAATTGAACTGTAGGACAGGAAATAAACTAATCAGGGATAATGCCAAGATGTCATTCAGTTAATACGTCCACAGATTTCAAATGTTGTGAAGGAGAAAACCGAGGAGAGGTGAACAGTACTGTTGTGACTCCACAGTAATCATCTCAACAATACAGTGACTAGAAGGAAATCATTTAAAGGTTTCAAAACAAGCATGCAGTATGCAACCAGTGTTTGGGGGTGAATATTTTATTATTAAGGAATTATTCGTTTTTATTGATACTTATTGTACAATTAAAAAAAAAATATATATATATATCCTCCACATAGACAACAAATAGTATTTCGTGTAGAATATTTTGGGGATTTAAAAAAAGATAAATCCCAATAAGATTTCAATCCCAATCTGATACACAAGAAAATGTGACAAACATCCAAGTGTCTGAATACTCACTACGGTACATCCACTGTACATCCACCTACCGGCTGCTCTGTCAGAAAACCCTGTTCTCACATACTGACCTGAAGACAGAACTCACCGTGATGAAGCCAAGATGGCTCTCGTTGCTCAGAGCCTCCAACATGCCCTCTGCTTCCTGGAACTTGGCCAGAGTGTGTGTGAGGTCATCGGCCTGGCTCTGGATGGAGGAGAGGAGGCATGCAGCTTTGCTCTCCACCCGCTGCATGAACCCTGACTCCTCCAGCTCTAGGAAGCGCCGCAGCTCGCCGAACTCCTTGCGCACCACCCACTTCAACACGTCTGACTCATTCTGGAAACGCAGAGAGCCGAGCACAGTCACACGTGCACCGCACATCTTCAGGTGTATTTTGTGTGTTTGCCAGTAAGCGGGGGGAGAGACATGATCTGAGGTGATTTTGGGCAATGGCCTTTTCAGTATGTGGCAGTTTGTTTCATCGTCATGAAAACAGTGTGATACGTGCAGCTGCAGGAAGACTGTGGACCAGGACTAATTAGGTTAAAAAGGAACATTCTTTAGGTACCCGAAGGTGTCATGTAGCTGTCACTCACAGTGATGCGGGATTTGTTGTAGGCCATTTTGCAAATCTGCTCTTCCAGCTTCCGCTTCTGTGTCTGAAAGTCTGTCATCAAGCAGGAAATATCCTCCTTGGGAAATGATGATAAAATAAAAAATCAAACAGTAAAAGAGACCCTGTTCTTAAGGGTTTTCCCCTGAATAAATATGTTTAATTCATGAATATGCATCGTTTTTACTTGGGTGAACTTTCCCTTTAACAATCAGGCAAAGCCTTCATCTAATTTGGAGTGAAGTGTCAGGGTGTTTTGTCATACAAAGCGGTGGTAGCCAGCATTATTTGAGGTCGCTATCAACAGAAACCTTTTAGGGGATTCTTATCCACTAAGTCAGCTTTCATATCAGTGGAAGTAGGAGTCATACATCACTGGGAATGAAGCATGTTTTGAACAAGGCAATAAACAAACATAACAGCGCAACAGAAAAGCATATTTGCTCCCCTCTTTCCTTGGCCTCTCAGATTTGAATTCAGTTCCCATTTAAATCACTTAAGGACCAGCAAAAATGTTTTAATTGCCATTCATTTCCAATGAGGATTTCAGACAGACCGCAACTCAGTTGCAAGGCTGTGGTTTGTTTGGTAAACAGTAGTTATGAACAATCAAGAGCGAGCAGCGACCTGAGCGGTGCCGTTAGTGTTCGGACGAGGCGTGGATGCTGACCTTCATGCGGCTGTAGACACTGCACACCGGGGTGATTTTGTGGCCGTGGTGAGCACCGATGCTCCCACAGATTCCACAGATGACCGTCTGATCCTCCTCGCAGTACAGACTCAGGGGGTTGTGGTGCTCGGGGCAGCTCTCCGGCTGGGTCCCCTCCGGCCCGCTCAGCTCTCGCAGCGCGTCCACGATCCTGGCCAGGCTGACGTTGGGCGGGGGGCTGTCTCCGTCCACCGCGCAGCGACACACGGGACACTGCAGCTGCCCCAGGGGGTCCATCGTCATACAGCGCACGCAGCTCCGACAGTAGGAGTGGCCGCATTGCAGCATCAGGGGCTCGGCGAAGACCTCCAGGCACACGGGACACCTCAGCTGATCCTCCAGGGACACGAGACTCCCTCTGTGGTCCATCAGTGGCAACACAGGACCGGACTGGAACCTGTTACAGGGCAAATCCTCTTCGGTCTGTAAAGTTTCGGTGTGTTGAACCAGCGCAATAACTTTCACAGTCGACTCTGATTAGACCTGTTGAACTGGCTCCAGCCTCCAGTACCCAGAGATAAGAGCTGGGAGTACGTTGTGAGTCAGTGGGTAGTGAGCGACCACACACACACACACAGGCGCACACAAACATGAACTTATGACAAAACCCACACAGACAAATGAACGCACACTAAGCAAACGCACAACACATTCACACACACAGCGGCCACCTTCTGGCCCTGCTTTATCTGCTGCTAAGTGCCGACCACTTGACTTAAAGTAGCTGATTGCCCAGAGACATGGCCACTAGAAGTATGGTTGGGATTCATTCAAACCAGCTATAACAATGTTTACACAGTATAACATTATACCATACTCACATGCTTTTAATTCTAAAAATATACGTGCGTCACCATGGTGATAATGTTTCCATACAGTACCCAAGACCAGTCTGTTAGTGGTCACCATGGTAATATTATGTTTCCATACAGTACCCAAGACCAGTCTGTTAGTGGTCACCATGGTAATATAATGTTTCCATACAGTACCCAAGACCAGTCTGTTAGTGGTCACCATGGTAATATTATGTTTCCATACAGTACCCAAGACCAGTCTGTTAGTGTTCACCATGGTAATACTGTGATTCCATACAGTACCCAAGACCAGTCTGTTAGTGGTCACCATGGTAATATTATGTTTCCATACAGTACCCAAGACCAGTCTGTTAGTGGTCACCATGGTAATATAATATTTCCATACAGTACCCAAGACCAGTCTGTTAGTGGTCACCATGGTAATACTGTGATTCCATACAGTACCCAAGACCAGTCTGTTAGTGGTCACCATGGTAATATTGTGTTTCCATACAGTACCCAAGACCAGTCTGTTCGTGGTCACCATGGTAATGTTATGTTTCCATAAAGTAGATAAAAAATGCTTGCATCGCTGTAAGCCTGCAGCACGGTCCAAGATGTTTGAACAGATGCATCGTTTTCTACCAGCGGACCTTGATGATGGATGTCCCCACAGGTTGACCATGTGAGGGCAGCATTCCACTTCACATTCAGCTCAGGTGCCCATTCCAGGCTACCTGTTCTGTTGTCACTGTGCGTGAACTCTGGAGAATGTCAGGGGGAAATTACATTACATGGCAGCGCAGGTCGTTCCAATGACACTGAACAGACATAACCGCAGACATTTCTTTAAAATCGTCTTTATTTCAAATGTGTTCTTATACAGACTTTAAGGCATCTGTACAAAGCACAAGTCCTGCAGGATTGTAAAAATCACTTCCCTTAGATGTTGGACAGGTAGGTTGACGCATAAGCAGATATATCTTTTTTGGGCATTTTCATCCTGAATGTATCCTTTTAATCAATAATCTTAAATTACAGCTATTTATCTATTTCTTAGTTTGATTTCTTACATCTTTCAGACAGCGAGATAAAGACAGAAACAGTGTTTATATCCATCAAGTATGTACATAGAGAAACATCACGCGGGGGGGGGCGGTTCGATCGGCGGGGGAGGGTGGGGCATTGATTACGCACTGAATCACCATTGTGCTGTTTTGGTGTATTTCCTGAAGCGCTATTCCATCACGTTGACCCGGAACGTCACACGTCCCAGGAACTTGTCGCGGTCGTCGCTGTTCCTCAGGTCAGAGCCCTCGATCTTACACTCCACGGTCACCTCGTTGTTGTAGTCCTCTTTGTTTAGCAGGAGCTTGACCGCGACCAGGGGCTGAACGTATGTCGGCTGGCAAACACAGGGACGGAAGAACCATTAACATACAAATACACAACCACGGACACGTCCACACGCGTGTAAACATGGAACGCCACGACGGGTGCGTTTGAATAACGTTGTTTTTTGGTTTCTTCGGACGGACGACAACTGTGTTCTTGCGTCGTTTGTAATGTTTTGTAATGATTTCAATCTCATATGTGCATGTTCATTTTGTTTTATTTATTTCTTCTGGTTAAATATAGTGTTCATTTATTGTTGGCATTTTAAAATGAAATAATGTCATTTTCCGCTTAGTGCCTCAGGTGAATGTAGTCTACCCCAATTCAGTCTGTCTTCTCTGCTCTCCGCTGTTCTCTTTTCCTCACACTGCCTTGGTAATCGTACAATGTACCAATGGAATAAACGATTCTGCATTCAATCTCAAACACAACTCCCTTAACAGTTCCTATTATACAGGCATCTAGTTTAATGTACTTACATGCAGGTTTTTCCCATAATAAGGGAAGTACATCTTATCGAATCGCCCCTCAGATGGGAAGTAATGCATCGGCAAGGAGCTCTCCCTCCCCTGGGAGGAAGAGGAGGAGGAGGAGGTAGAGGAGGTGGAAGAGGAGGAGGTGTGAGATCACAAAAACATACATAGATATTCACTGGGAACATACTAGACTTCCCCCATGACTCGCGGAGCTTTTCAGAACAACTTGCACCAACCCTGTAAAGAACAAACACACACACACACACACACACACACGAACTTCCACCAGATGGTTCTGTGTCACTGAGGTGAGACGGACAGCCTACACAACCACATGGCCCCCTTTACAAATGACATCTATCCATATAGAAATGTACATTCCAAACTAACTAATATAGAGATGTCCAATGCATTCTGTCCAATACAATCTAACCATATAAAGATATACTATAAACATAAAACCATATAGAAATATACTATAAAAACATCTACCCATACAGAAAAACACAATAAAAACATCTAACTATTTACAAATATGCTATTAAAATATCTAACCACATATAAATATATGATAACACATACAATAACATCTAACCACGTAAAACTACACTATAAAGACAAAACCACACAAGGAACCATTTACAAATATGCGATGCTAACAGCTAACCATGTAAAAATATACTGGAAATCCATTTAACAATACAAAAACATACTATAAAAACATCTAACCATTAAGAGGTTTACTATAGAAACATTTAATCACACAGAAACAATCCCACAACCTTTCCATTGCAAACATGATGCCCTACCACCTGAGATACGCAACACCTCTCAGAATGTGTGCAGTCATTTCCACTCACAGATTAAATGCATCTATATATCAATACATTCCCAGTTTTTTTGTTTTTAAATATATAATCTGAATAATTCATTACTGGCAAAGGGGAAACCAGATTAACTACAGATTAAGTACAAGTCTACATACATTAGCTTGGACTTGATCTGATTGCTTTCTGTTGACAATACATCTTTTAAAGGCAAGACTGTATTCAGGGTAAATGCTGCATTTGTCTCTGTTTTCAGTAAGGCACAGAAGTAAAATATTGGAGGTGTTTTCCCACACACCGTGTTTTTACAAAAGATAACCCATTACAGTGCAACAATTCAGTAAGGAAGACCTTGGACAGAGTGTGGTGTTGTGCAAGCCTGCAAGGTCTAGGGGAGAGGAAAGGGGGTTCCGTTCAGTTTAATCAATGAGTTTGAGTTTAGTTTGATCGATACTAAGACAGAGTCACTCACTACCTCAGCAAATCAGCCTTCTGTCACTCCTCTCAAACGTTTCTGCATTAGACAGCGTTGTTAAACGGAGCATTAAAACAAATGCCGAACGTGTTGACAGTTAGAATCCAAAGCACTGGTGGGATGCCACAAAGTGCATTGCATCACACTGGTAAGATGCTGCCATCTTACATGCTTTAAAATGTTCTGTGATCATTAGAATGGTCCACCATGGAGAGGAATGATGTCAGAGAGAAATAGATGAAGAGAGTTTAAAACACCAGTCATTAATGAGTTTTAAAAAACTAAGCCTCTGTCTTTCTCTGAAAAGCAGAGTACATTAGCAGCGTTTCCAGAGATGGAACAAGAAGCAAGATATCCCACTCTAATTTTGTTTCTGGTTCATACCCATTGAACTAACTAGACCAGACTTTGGTCTGCTAATACATTGGCGCCTATAAGAGTGCCACCCCTCAAGCAGACCGAACAATGATTAACAGCCTGAGTGGGACATCTTCATTTATCCACCATCTTTGGTGTTTCTCTGTACACATTTGCAAACAGATCACAAATGTCAAATCAAACATTCTCAGTAAAGGAGAGGTGGTGAGAAAGAGAGCAACATACAGACAGACACAGACCGAGTGAGTCAGAAGTGGAGGGGATTGTTATAATGTCAGAGCCGGGGGAAAAACAATGGAAGAGCCATTAGTGAGAGCCAGGGTTCTAAAAGTAACCACAAGAACCACTTAAAGGGGCATTTCACCCTCGGGGATCCTTAGGTGGTTTGTATCATATTTGAGGGATTTCTAGGTCAGTGAGATTTGTTTCAAACATAATTGGCCTGAAGGACCCAAGTATATCAGAACGTGTACTGAAGAGCGGGCAACTCAGAAATGAGTTTAATTGGTCTTTAAAACTGTTTTCAAATGGCATCCTTCACAGATCTAACAACCAGATTCATGGAGCAAAGTTCCATTTGCTTGAAAAATTTGCATTAGAAAAAGTCATGTTGGCATTTACGTTGGCATTTTTGACAACTGTGGTAGGATAACCAAAGGATTGTGGGTAAAAAAGGTCAATGTTTTGCAAACCCTGTGCCAATAGGTAATCCGCTAGGAAAACGGTAAAACATTAATAAGGGAATTATTATTGGAAAAAGTTATTTCCACTGGTATGTGTTAGTGTTATTGTTTGTTGGCCTGGTAAAAGTGGGATATATATGTCTGTAATATCCAGAACATGTTGTTCACCCATTGAATCTCTTCTAGCTACACAAGGGTACATCAGTGAATTGGGGTATTTCCAACTCGCAATAACGAAATGGATTGCAGTTACTACAGCCAGGCAAAAGTAGACCAAATTGGAGTTAAAAAAAATCTACATCAGTCTAAATAATATTTCAACTGTATTCTCTGATTACCAATTTTCTAAGGATGTGGTATCCATACAGAGATCGATACCTCCAGAATGAGCAAAATTCTAACGAGCTCATTCTAGATAGTGGCGTGTGAGAAGATGTTTCATTATTATGACCCAAATCGTAATTGCTAACATTAGTAATAACTTCACGAACTCGGTGAGCAATGGTGAAATTCCCCTTTAATGCTTTTCCCCAGTTCGTAGTGCTTTGGGATGTGATTCAGTCCCATACATAGCTACAGGGATTGGGTTAGAGAAGCTCTACAACATGGACGCTGTTTAAAGCAGCAGAGGGTAAAGCGCCACATCACAGAGGTGGACAGAAGCAGCGCGGAGAGAGACTAGGACCCCGGGAAACGTGGGGGTGCTAGCGCCTGGCTTCTTACCCACCAGAGAACCGCTCGCCCTACTGGCAGCGTGGAGAGAAATCAAACACAGACACGTGTGTGAACACAGACAGAAACATACATGAGCACACCTACATAGTATACACACACACACACACACACACACACGCACGCACGCACACTAGCAAACAAAAACACAACCCGAAACACACAATTCAGCCGGTCAAAATGAAACAGGGGTGTTTGTGTTACCTTGGCTGTGCAGTTTATGTAGGGGTCCCCACGGGGTTTTAGTCCAATGATCTGTGGGTGGGATGAGAACGTTACATCTAGATATGAACATGTGCACATTACCTGACCTACACTCTCTGGGCACGTTTGGATCGGAATTCCAGCACAGAATTCGATTTGATACAATGACAGTTGGGTCAAAGTGCACGCTTCAACTTGAAGGTATATGACTGTATGTTATTCCATATCAGATTAAACATTTAAAAAATATTGACGGGTTCTAAAAGTATTTGGACAGATTATAATTACATATAATAGCCATTTCTGGTGGTTCGTCGCATATTCTTTAACTCCATGATTATCCGAATTCAGCATCCCATAAACATTACCAGACACTGGGTATCTTCTGTGGTGATGATCTGCCAGGCCTGTATTTCAACCATCTTCACTTCCTGTCTGTTTTGGGGCATTTTTGCCTTCAGTCTTGTCTTCGGCGTACAAGACATTCTCTATGGGACTCCAGAAGTTTGCCCTGGGGAACTCCTTTGTTGCATTAGCAGTATGTTATGGGGTCCTTGTGCTGCTGCATGATGAAATGCCATTCAGTGAGTTTAGAGGCACTCCGTTGTATCTGAGCAAACAAGATTTTTCTGCAGATTTACCTCGCTGGTGGTCACTGACACATCTGTCCTCCCTGGACTGATACTGTTCTGTTGGAATGTAGTTTCTTTCCTACTTCCTGGAATTTTACAGATCTGTTGGACTATAGTTGGTTTCTTCTACAAAAGTTATTCTTCAATCATTCCACTATAATGGCCTATTCGATCTACTGGTTTGTTTGCTGTTGTTGCGCACACCAGGGCTTTATTTCAACTTGTTCCGGAACCAAATAGTTGATTTGGGATTTGGGACATTGACAGTTCTCTTGTACATGCACTACAGACCCAAACACATACACCTGCCTAATGAAAAAAGGCAAAGCCAATTGTCCAGACACTTTTGACACCCTAAAATGTGGGTATGATGTACAAAGTGTGCTGTCATTTATAAATGGTTCATCTGATATGGATGAAAATACCCTTCAATCAATGTTGACAGTCTGCACTTTACCCCATAGCCATTCTATATTTAATATCTAATCCAAAATGTTGTAATACAAAGCAAAATACCTGGTTGTTTCTATCCTAGGAGTGATTCCAAATAATCCCGATTATAATGGATGACTTGTTGTCCACTACTAGACCCACTTGGCAGGGAAATATTTTTTTGTTTTTATTTTTATTAGCCTATAGATCATAGGCTAATAACTTATCATATTAGGCTACATATTTATCAAAATGTATCACCTTGGGTGTCATAAAAACTGCCAGTCAATATTTTCTTATCTGATTGTCAGACTATCACTTAATAAGGTCCTTCTGTTGGCTCCAAATACCAAAAACCTACATGGCAGCTGTTAGACTTCCGGTCATTGTGTTAACATTAGTTAGCATTTGCGCCATCACCATTTATAAACCAATTTCATGGGTTTGAGTTAAGACCCTACTAGGGAGTTTCTCCTAGCCACAGTGCATTAACTGTTGTTGCTTGCTCTTTGGGGTTTCAGGCTGCGTATTTTGTAAAAGCACTTTACGACAACTGCCGATTTATAAAGGGCTTTGTGAAGACATTTGACCCTTTGACTTATTCAGGCGAAGCAGAACCAACCAAGGCTCTTGGACTCACCCGGTTCATCTTCAGGAGGACACAAGGTTGGCCGTCCCGGTAGCCAAAGGTGGTGTCAGATAGGCCGGAGCACTGCCGCAGAAGACTGCGCTTGAACTGACACACCTTCTTCTCTTCCGCCGCGTCCTGCTCGGTGTATTCTCCGACCATACACAGATCATTCTTCTCCTGTACAGTGTCGTTGTATTCTGAGGGGAACCCAACAGAGAACACACTCCAGGTGACCTAAACTAAATTAATTCATACCACAGGATTCTTATTTAGACAGTAAAACCGGACTGAGAGGGTTTCCGTCACTCACGCTGAAGGAAATTATCCAGATGCTGGACGTACTGGCTATACTTCAGAGGGTCAGTTCGATTGAAGATGATGTCCAAGGATAGAGGCCTGATCACCAAACCTGAGGAAAGAGGAGAAACATGTCACATCAACTCGGTCGATGAACCCAGATGACCACAGATCAAATCCATTTATCAATTAACGTTATGTATTGATTGTTGAGATCAAATATTTAATCTGAATCGTCAAAAAAATAATTAACGATAAATACCTACAATTAATTATTGTCTTGTCTATGTGTAAAACAAATGTCCTGTCTCAGCCAAAATAATAAACTGGGGAACACCAATAGATTGAGGTACATGTCATATACACTATATGTGATACATGTCTTTGTATATTAGGTGAATGAAGCCACAGTCGTAATGGCCAGAATGATTTTGAGCTGTTTAGATGGTTCTTCCAACATCAATTCAGAGGCTTTTTTATTTGCAATTATAAAAGTAAAGAACAGAACGTTTTTGCTTTTAGCTAAAGCAGTAACATACTTATACTAGCATGCTAACTGTTCCTGTAGGCACACAGTAATTACCCTGTTAGCTTTCGCTTCATTAATAACCCCAGTTTGGAAATAGCCCTATGTAATGATGATAAAAACACTAAAGGACAGGAGTTTGTTATAATGACAGCTTCTGTCAGGGCTGTGGAGATGAAGACAAGCTGCGGGGGTCACAGATGGGTACCGTACTGGTGGAGCAGCTGGAGGCTACGCTATCCTGTGGGCCTACTCGCACGCATACACGCACCCCCAACAAGGCCTCCGCTACGTCACTCACAGAATCACATATCTGAGCGAGGAATCATTTTTTACTCTCACACGTTACTAATGTCCTTGAGCTTTTCTACCATTTCATCCAGTGTTTTTTCTAACCCTAGTTCTCTCAACAACAACAACAACAAAAAAACGACACTGGTCACTGATAATTGTACGGCCGATCTGACTAGCCTGTTCGTTCCCTGAGTGCCTGGATGTTTTGGTATCCACATCCACAGTTTCAGTTACGCCACTGATTTAAAATGGGGCACGGCAGCAGAGTCCAAGACGCTGCACAGGCCAGGCCAGGAGCTACCGGACGCAGTGCGTGAGGTTACATGCCAACCAACAGGCGTCCTTTACGAAGGAGCCTCGTCTTATTACGGTAATGGCAGCTAGTAACCATTCAGTCTCCTGTCCGTTTATTTTACTCATTACGTATCTTGGGTGCTTTATATGTTATTACACATAGAAATGTGTGAGGCTACTGCATAGAACAACATCAAAGTGGCCAACCAGTGAACTTTTGGGCAAAGTCAACAAGGAAGACAAAATGAACAACCAACGCTGCCTGTCATCTACAGTACAACAGCTGCTGTGATGAACCCCAGTGCCAAATCTAGACTTTCGAGGGGCTTAACAAGATCTGGACTAGGGGGCTCCCCACTTCAAGGTAAAACATTTTAGTGTCTGGCCTCTTGAAGCAAGGGAAACAACAAAGCAGAGTGGCACTACGTTACCGCCTCACAGTTTGAATTTTAAAAGCATAATAAATATTTTTCGGATGAAAAATCGTCCGTTTTAAAGCATCGGTCAAAACGGATTTTTGCGTTAATTGCCTACATCGGACGATTCTGATCGCTGGCAGGTATTCAGGGATTTCTGAATTTAGCCACGATTACAACACGACAAAACAACAAAAAGCTGTCTAGAATTACAACCAATCCAAAAATGAACATGACCAACTCTCCACCAATGGAGCGACTGACATTAGTAAAGAAATGCTGATGCAACTACGAATGTCAAAATGACCCTCGGTTGTGACCATCACATTGTCACTTACGCCTAGAAGTCTTGTTCAAACCAGACGGACTGAAAGTGCGGGTGACCAGGCTGACCCTGCAGTTGTCCTTTTGTTTATTGGCGTCACTTTTTTGGTGTCTTCCTTTATGATTTTGGGAATGAGAAACAGGATCTCCAAACAATCAACACCGATGGAAATTCCGTAATGTAAATGTGCACTGATCCTGTGTATGTGGAGATCCTCTCATTTCCACCTGGTGTCTTTTTGGCTCCTGCACCTCAGGTGTGTGACAGATCTTCATAAGACCCTCTAGGATAACATGACAATTCATCCACATAGAGTTTAATGTGTGCATTAAGGTCAGGTTCAAGGTTAGGTTTATTCATTAAAAATAACATATCCGTGTGTGTGTGTGTGTGTGTGTGTGTCTGTGTGTGTGTGTGTGTGTGTGTGTGTGTGTGTGTGTGTAATTATGAAACAACATTTTCGTTCAGGTGGCATGGTTAGGCATGTGGTCTAGGTTAAGTTTAGGCACAAAAGTTAGGTTATTTAGATCAAGGTTGGGTTTAGGTTACAGCCAGTATTAGGGTCAAGCTACGTTTTAAGGACAGAAAATAGGGAACATGGATTACTTGGTTAGGGTGAGAACAGTGTGTGTAAGAGAAGGCAACAATAAGAATGGGTGGAAGAGAGACAGAAAGAACAAGAGGTAGAAATGAGTGGGTGAATTCCAGGGTAAGCACTGCTCTGTTTAGGTTTCATGTCTGTTTTATTGTAGCGTAATACATCACCTGGACTAGCCACTCGGTCGCGGTACGTAGGAATGTTGTCATCCAATGTCTGCAGCATGACCCACATGGTGAGTGTGAACATCCCCGCCAGGAAGCCATAGAAGACCAGGTAAAAAAGCAATATCAGAGCTGAGGAGGGAGGGAAAGATAGGTAGATTGAGTCAATGAAAGTAGGAGAGAACAAATGGGCAATGGAAGAGAGTGTAGAATCTCTGTTAATCACACAATATTGCACAATATGTTTTATTAAAAAAGTAAAACACTTCCATTTTATTAAATATACTTCTATATTTCTGTAGAGCAGAGAAATCAGGCTAACTGAACCAACTTCTGGATCTCTGCATTGTTAATTATAGTTGTAATGGCAACCTCAACCAGAGTAGGTGGAGGCACTTTATGACTGTTGTGTTAAAGTAAGGCAAAAGAGCATCTTTGAAGTTTTTATAAAAAACCTCGGGTCTTAGTATCAGTATCAGGTCTAGGAAGAGTGTTAGGTCTATAGATATTCAGTAGGGTAACATCAGATCGTTCCCTTTATGATTACGTAAGGACCATCTCTCTCAGCAATAGTTGTTTTGTTTTGTAAGGGAATAAATAGCCAAATTGGTTTCAGAATTTCTATACTACGTGTCTTGGTAGTATGACATACTTGACCACCAGTCTACACCTGAGTCTAGTTTAGGGCCAATTCTTCATATAGGCTTCAATCTCAGAGTAAAATTGGTTAAAATCGTGCCTCTCTTGATTGGCACATTCAGACCGATCACATTCCAGGAGCTGAATTTAAGCCCTGTCCACCTTTCAATTGCAATTAATAGAACATTTGTCATATCTTTCATTCCAATAAAGAATTCTGGATGTGTTTCAGAAAATCAGGAGCTACAATCCAACTACCAAAGCAGTACCTGTGAACCCACTTAAAATACATTTTGCCACTGCTGTCTCTTCTTGTGGTAAGACAGAGACTTCAAGGCCCTAGTGTGGCATTTGCAAGTCCTTTAATCTCCAGTGGATCTTTCTGTATGCCTCTTGATGAATCTGTCTGCTTCTGGAAGATGCCAGCCATACCTATTATCCAATGGCTCTTAATCGCAGCTTGGCAGAAAAAGGAGCAACGGGTAAAAAACAAGCTTGTCAAGCCTGCACAAAACATCTCAGTTTTTGGCTGAATTCTGAAAAATAGGAAATAAAGAAATAAACCACTAAAAGATAAAAGAAAACAGCAATAAAATTCCGGGAAACAGCCCAACATCTGACAATCCTGGACATTTATTTCAGGAATGGGTGATAAGGACTTCTGTTAGACTGTTAGACAGTCGGAACACACTTGCACGCACGCACGCATGCACACACACACGCACGCACACACGCACACACACACGCGCACGCACGCAGACACACATAGTTGCTGTTATAATACTATTATCTTTTGACAGAATTTATATGCCATCTTCCAATGGTAGACTAGTATACCACCATTACTTTAACGGCTATAGCCTGGCTCTTAAACTCAGGTCTGGGATGGCTGAGAAGGTTTCTGCCAATACCTGGATGCTAATAAAACCTGAATTAAGGATGAGTGTAAACCAAAGGTTTCTAGGCCCCCCAGGATCACAAATGTCCTGCTCTGCAGAAATTCAGCAGTTTGGGGGAAACATGCTCACTGTTATTCCAGAGCAATAAAGTTACAACTAGTGAGAGAGTTACAAAATATGGAAATAGGATTGCAAAAAAGGACAGTAATATTAAAGAGAGATCTTTCTGAGGTGAGCAAGGATACAGTGATTTACAGGAAATAGAGATATACTGTATCCTAGGTAAATGGGGAATGAAATGTTAACACACATAAGGGATATTGTACAGGGGTGTGTAAGAGAAAGATAGAGAGAGAGAGCGATAGAGATTGAAAGAGAGCTTGAGTTTAATTATAGATGTATTGCTTATTTCCTGAAGTCTCTGAGGTGGGCTGTGTGTCTATAAATAGAGTGTGGGGGAGGACAGATAAGTGATGGCACAGCACTGGCCTGAAGAAGAGCTGGGTAGGACACGTCAGACGTACACACACACACACACACACACACAAACAGCAGGCTCATTTAAAACCACGAAATAATCCACCCTGTTCAAATACAATCACCTGGATGTCTCTACAAAACAGGCAATTCATTGGATAACTGATTACGCTACAACTGAATTTGTGACTGACACTCCTCAGCATCACGTGGACGCTGTCAGACAGCACCGCTCCCAAAAACCATCACACAGCAACAGAAAGCTGCTTCACAGGAAAATGATTAGCACTGGGAAGCAGCACTAGGGCGCCAAGTGCTTTCGTCTCCTCAAAAAAACAGACCGGGTCCGGTAAGCCCTAGCTCCGTCCCAAACCGGACCCTAATCCCTCCAGCCCTCCCGTTTCTGACAATGAGCCCGCCGCTGTATACGGAATACGGTTCCATTTGGGATGCAGGGCTGGAGGGGCTGCCGGATCGGAGTGTTGACTCTGTAGTTGTGGGAGCATCGACCATGGGCTTGGATCAATCAGCCGGCGGTTTGCAGTGCTGGGATCGAGAACACAACGAGCAGAGGGAAATTCATGAGCATTAGGGGTTCTGATGGAGGCGGCTCAAGTCACTTCGAACAGTAATCGTAACTGCTCACCAGCCTTTCTAACCCTAACCTAGCCATAACCACAAACCATTCTGCTTAAAGGGAGCACTAATAGTTTAGGGCAGGTTGTTTTTGCAGACCTCATTTAGTGAAAACCCGAAAGTACTTGACTGGACCAACTGAAGGTCTGAGACTTTTCTGGTCCATCCATACGTTCGTGAAAAACACATTTGTTCTCCTCGTGGTCCTTCAGAAACCGGAAGCTCCAGCATAATGCACTTGCATAGTATATTTCTATTTTAATAGCCCCTCAGACACAAACAGGACAGCACACCGCCGTGACCAAAACTCCTCCTGTACTCTCTGCCATCCACATTAACTGAACACTGCAACAAGAGCACTTCGGTCACCACTCTAACTGTTCATCAGTCCCACTTCACTCATCAAATCCCAACTGCGCGCTCTAAAGATGGAAATCTCAGCGTATCCTCTCTGCCCATATAGGAGACGTTGATAATGTTGCCCATAATTGATTTTCCTAATGGATTTAATAAAGCATTGGAAAGAACGAGTGAACGTTGTTTGAAAGTACATTATGGAAAATATGAACTGCATTTTATTTCTCATATTTTGTGATGGCAATGTATTGGTTCAATCACGGGCTACACAGAGTAATAATGTTAGACTAAAGGTGCCACTAAACTTCCCCTCAAATTGTTAAAAAAGTGTTATTGGCCAGTAGTTGGATAAACAAGCAAGCCTTCTCGGACACTACCATATTAAAAATACTCTTCTACTCCAACCTCATCACTCTGTACCAACTGTTACGTGCCTTGCAGCAAACTGCACATCTCTCAATGAACGTCCTCTGCCACACGTCCCTCCTCCTCAACCTCCTCTCACACACGGTCGTGCTCCTCTAACCTAACCCTGACACCCTCTCTCTTGCCAGAATCCCACAGCAAATCTGACACACGCGGTAGTTGCAGCCATTGCTTAGGCCACGTTACCTGAGTCCGACACAGCAACGGAGTATTTCACATTGAAAGGAAACAGCGACCCCAGGAAGTTGACCTGTCATGAGTCCATCATTTCATTTCTCACGTCGAAAGAGGAATCAATTCATTTTATTCGACTCAATCCGAGCCAACGGATCAAAGCCCTCCCACTCACTTTGAGCACAGTTACAAGTGCGTTACTACATCGTCTCTACGGTAACTGAACCTTGTACAGGACTATGTGTCAGTACCAGCCTGTAGCGGTGGGAGTTATTAATACGCAGGGGAAGAGGTCTGCAAGGGTCAAAGGGCTGGGCACTAAGGCTGTGGTTGATGTCCCAGGGAACGAAATCAGGACTAGGGGTACGATGTTTTCTGTGTCCGCCTGTGCGTGCGTAAGTGTGTAAGTGTATGCTTGTGTGTGTGTGTGTGTGTGTGCGTGCGTGCGTGCACTACGGTTTTGTTGTGTGCATGTGTTAGTGGGGACCATGAGGTTGGAGGTGTACATTACAGAACGCAGGGAATGCCAAGAACATGTGCTGGGGTGCAATCAGACGGCTCTCTGAGAAACCTATTTTTTTCCTTCAGTAAACTGACACGTATGAGTGCATAGTATGTCCTTACGCTTTCCACACACCCATGTAATGCATGTGCAGGAACACATGCAATTACACACTCGGTTTCTCGCGCACACGCAGGGTTCGGTCATCTTGGGGACATAACAGGCCAGTGAGTCATCCTTGACCACCCCTCTAACCTTTCGTCTCATTCCACGCCACAAATAAGATGGTGGATATTTATTACCAGGGACAACTCAAGCTGCTTGTTATTGAAAGTATTGTCACTTTCGTTCTATTTAACAGGATGGGTTGCGCATGAACACTCCAGTACGATGGCTGCGTCCGCTGCTCGTTGACTTTCACTGAAACAGAAAAAACATGGGTGACATGGGTCTTGGATTCCTCTTCTGTCTCTAGTATGAATTGGCAAAAGAAAGCAAAGTGCACCTGGTTCTCATGAACAGTGCTAATTACACGCGCCTGCAACCTACACTTGTCACTCCTGCCCCCTGGCCAGCATACGACAGGAAATCCATCCCACCTCAAACACTGGGGGTTTTGATCCAATCAGCTAACAGCCATTCCACACATTCTCCATCCAGAGCACTAGTTTATCACAGCAGGTATCCTATCCTGACTGGTTCGGTTGGCCTATTCCATCTCTCCTGCAAATAACTACGTCCAATCAAGAGAGTGATCACACATTAGCAGAGAGAGGGAAGATAGATGAGTAAGAGGTAAGAGAGAGAGTGGGAAGAGTTGGGGAATAGGAAGGGAAAACAGCTCAGTGTTGATGAACAGAAAGGAGACACAGGTTATGCAGTCACTTAAGGCCATCGTCACCGTTATGAACACCGTCACCGTTATGACCAACGTCACCCTTATTACCATGGTCATCGCTATGCCCACCTTCACCGTTATGACCATCATCATCGTTATGGCCATCGTCACTGTTATGACCACCGTCATTGTTGTGACCACCATCACCATTATGACCATGGTCATCGCTATGCCCACCGTCACCGTTATGACCATTGTCATCGTTATGAACATTGGCACCGTTATGACCTTCATTACAGTTATGACCATCATCATCGTTATGGCCATCGTTACCGTTATGACCACCGTCATTGTTGTGGCCACCATCACCATTATGACATTTGTCACTCTTATAATAGCTTCTAATTTAAAATAGATTTTAATTTGAATGATGTTCATACAGTAGCCTTTTTTTGGTGTTCAATGCAGACCTACATTCAATCCCAGTTTTCACATTGATGCCTGACATTCGGGATTACATTCTTAGTCTGTTACATAGTGGTCCACTGTGTAGATAAAACACTGAAAATGTCTTATACAGAGCATTAAACAATATAGGCTGCCCTTTGTGTATTGATTTATTCACAGTGTATAATCAAGCCTCATTAAAATACATAACTGTCTCTAAATTGGAACAGCATTATATAAGTATTATGTAAGCATTTTACAGATAAGAATGAAAGACTCAGCAATACTTAAATTCCATCTTCATATGAGGTTTGAAAATAGGTGGTTATACTTGACTAAACATTCCATGACATTTCAGGTATTCTTTGCCCAAAAGATTGAAGCAGTCTATAACAATGATTAATATAATTCATCCGTAAGAGCCTACAACAAAATAACAGCTCTAACTCCATCATTATGGTTTGTCCTATTAAAAATCTCTCTGATAATGTTTACTTGATGCAATAATGCAAACTACTAGCATAAACTCAGAGAAGTTTCATTTTGAGGGTCTACGTGAGCTGACATTGAGGTAGTCTTAAAGGCAGGCCTAAAACAAGCTTTTTATAAACTGATTGCATAGGTTAAGGCCTTACCAAATAGTTCATCATACACTGAATGTACTAAAGAACAAATTGTAACCTATAGTTAAAATCACTTCTCATAAGTTCTGATGTTATTTTTATTGTCTGTGTGTTTACTTGTGGACATTTAATTTGGGTAGACTAATCCAGATTTGTAAATATGTAGCCTAATGACTGAGACGATTTAAATGTTCATTCTCTGATGATACCAACAATTACAATTAATTTGATATAAAATACATTTGCATAATGCAAAATGATCTTAAAGTAAAGTAACAAATGACTATTTCCTGGTAGTAAGAAGAAAAAATATTTAGTAACTTCTTGAGAAAGTAATGAGTTATATCAAAATGTTTTGAATAATGTATTTTGGATTATTGTACTATATTTTTGTACTATATATTTGAATGTCTTTATATTCTGTCAATTTTCTTGGATTGAATTGATTTGAAACTGTATAAAACTGGGATCATTAGCACTGTTCTTTGGATCCACTAAATAATGTCAGTAATAATTCAATATTTTTGCCTAAACTTATTTGTATTCAGTGAAATACACCTCAGAATCACACTAGGTTATATGCCAACAGGCAAAGTGTGCTATATCTTAAAATGTAATGTTTATTCCCGTTTGTGCAATAGTACAGACGGTTCAAGGAAGATCTGTCAACAGAAGACACATTCAAAGGCCCATATAATGCTTCATCCTCCTCAAACCATCTCTTCCTCTTCTCCCTCTTTCTCCAAATGCTTTGGTCACATCATTTCTGCAGCTATAAGAGTTGTCAGGGTCAACTCCTGAGTTTTGGCTTTATGTTTGCCTTTAGAGTTTGCTATTGGTGTTTGCCAGCTTGAGGACCAAATAGGTGTCAGTGGTGTCAAGGAAGCCATTATGAAAATTAAAAAACTGATGACATAGACAAAACCTTAGGCTTACCAAAAACAACCTCTTGGATCATCAATAAAGAGCTGGAAACCATTTGTGATCTCAGCAATTGCAGACAGACAAATATATGCAAATAATCATTTCTCTAAAGGACCATTCTAGAGTGCATTTTAGTATTATTGGCACCCTAATTTAATCTGAACATAAAAAGCCATGAAGGACAAATTGAATGGTTATTCAGCTTGATCGTACCCTGAAAATAATAATATAAATCCAGCCTTTAATTGAGGGAAAATTATTTCTATTCCAATTAGGATTTTAGTCTATAAGGTTCCGAGTCATTGGGAACTGTTATGTGGTCATCCATGACATCCTTTTTCATTAGGGTATAAAAATAAACTGACACAAAGGCTAAGCTCCCTTTGTTATCCCTCAACATGGGAAAGGCCAGAAACGATACAAATGAAATTTGACAAAAGTATACAGACATTCTCAAATTATGCAATAACTATATAAAGATACATTCCTGAAAACACCGATCTCCACAACTGGGTTACAATCTTAGCAACTTTTGGCAAAGATGCTAAGACTGTGGCTAATTGCGCTCCATACGCTAATTGCGCTCCATACGCTAATCGCGCTCCATGCAAAAATACAGATAGTGAAAGACCTAAAGAGACAAACACTAATTCCTCCACATAATTTGTATGCCTTCCTATTTAAAATTGAGTTAGTCTACTAAATGCAGAACAAATCTCATTCAATGGAATGCGTTAAGGAAGCATCAACTGCGTCCAAGTACTCCACAGTTATTATATTATTTACAATCACAAAGAAATGCCCAACAATGTATGTGCCCAATCTTCTACTCTACAGCCAAGTGATGGCAGGTTAGCATTTGAGTGCATGAGATACTTGCCCATATAATTCCCACTCAAATCTAAAACTGATTACTGCTCCCTGCTTTGCATGGCACAGTAGAAAACATAAATTATCATTAACAATCTCATTAACACCCTGTGCACCCACTGTGCAATGCAAAATAAATGGCGTGATTAGTTTGAAACAGTGAAAGAGATATTAAATAGAAAGTCTATACGAAAACTGGTAGCACAGAACAGGTGAATCCATGATATGGTCCGTATGGCAATCATTGAGCCTTTATGGCCATAACAGAGCAGAGACAAGACAGACACATTTTGTAGGGGACGTATGCCAAACCGAAAAATACGAAACAATAAAAAGACTGTCTTTTTATTCTTTCGTAATGTTCTTATGAAGTAGTAGTATTTGTACAAAAAATACATTTTAAAAATTGGATATCAGTTAGTGATTATGCATGTTAAATTCCTGTTCATTAAGATGAAGACATCCCTAGGTTAGTACAAATTACCTGTCCGAAGCGACAAACTGTGGTTGTGCCTTTTTACATTTTAGACAATACTATAAGGTCTACACTATTTCCACAGACCATAGCAAACATGTCCTTTAGAAGTTTGGAATAATGATTTGCCAATACGCATACCTGCATACATTTTTTCAGACCCCTTTCAGGTATTTCCCTCAGAATCAGCCAAAAAATATAATAACTCAATTCCAGTGTCCATAAAATAACCTAAACAGTAATACGCAGTGCAGCTGAGCCCAAGATCCTAAGCTGAGTCCATTGTCAGAAATCATTGGAATGTAAGGATTGACCTGAGAATTAAAGATGAATGAATGACTCAAAGCCCATTTCAATTTAAAGACAAAGCTTAGGATGTTGGTAATCAAGCACTTCTCCAGTCAACATTCTGACAGATTAACATTCTGGATCACATATTTATGCCTCTGCATCCAGTACGGATGTAGTTACAGCTTCGTAGCTGTGGACGCCAATGCTAATGATTGGAGGTTTAAAGGAACAGTTGGTATTTAGATCCGTTTCTGAATGACTGGTCAGAAGGTGCTGTTAGCATTTCCATGATCCTGTAAACCTCCAATCTGTGCTTAAGGCGGTTTTCCATTGATAAAAGCTATATTGCAAAACTAGTAACTAAGACAGACACATTTTAGATTCTGGATCTGGGGAATAAAGATATTCATTGCCGAAACCCCGAAGAAATCCCATTAATGTCTTATGGAGTGAATGACAGCACCAGAGTAGGGTAGTGGCTGAGCGTCACTCTGTCAATATTGCGCAGAAACAAAGTAGGCTAGCCTATCACTCTAACCTATCGACATTTTGGTAACATTGTGTCAAATGAACTGTCCGCGTGCTTTCATATGGTTTAGACCTATGCCCGGAAAAACATTTTTATTGATACTTTGGTAATCTTAAAGTGTCGTTCAGATTCTTCAGATTCTCAAAACCTCTATGTCGCAATACATTGCCATAGTTTATAGTATCTTATGAATTAGGCCACGCGAAATTTGTCTAGGCCTAATATAAAATACATTATAAAGAGTGACTGACAGGGGGGCGCATTCCTCATTCCCCCACCCGCTTCTCGCCAACCTCGTGCAAGACTGCTCCTCAAAATGAAGATCGCGCTTTATACTGTAAATTAATATGAAACAGTAGAATTGCCCTGATTACGGGGATGAAACTGGGGGGAGAGTTTATAAAGCTCTATTGTGGTTATTATATACCTGAATCAAGTAGGCTGTGCTGTAATCATGTTTATTTTAATCCAATTGCAATGTATTTGCTTAGATTCGGCCTGTTCGTCTGTCGTGATATTCCTAATCACAAATCGGTTATAAAGTTAAATTCCCGGCTTCACAAACATATACACTATCTCGCTTAGTTTCAATCGGTTCACATTTAGCAATTCAAGGACTATGTCCCCATGAGGACATACAATTATTTCCCATATTTACATTTCGGGCAGCCATCCATACTAGGCTATGGGCCTATAACCAACGCAGTAAAATAGGTGATCAGTAAATACACAGTAGCAAAGGGAATACGGTTAGTGGGGGGGAATGTGCCCAGCGAGGGGGGAAACCATGCCGATACCGTTAGTCAGCTATGATTGGGCTAGGCTATGGTGCCATGATTGGGCGCAATTCATAATGAATAAACTGTCTATCAAGTAGGCCTATCCTAATATCTATAGTCTATTACCAAAATGTATATGAAAATGTAAAGCCAAGGCTACATTTACTTCGATCATACATTAAGCAAGCCGATCAGTGAGGCTATGTATGGCTCTGAATTGTCACATCAATGGGACATATCCCTGCTTTCATTTGCAGACCCTATCAGATCTCGTCCGAAACCGGTTTCTTACCCCAGCTTTTAGCGGTTCTACCGATAAATTCCCCTGTTCGTGGGTTGTAGATAGAATCTTTCCAGGAGGACGTCTGTGGTTTCTCTACGTCTGCAGGGGCTGTGTCCTCCTTGGTCGACATGGTTTCCGTTGGGTTGGAAATCCGAAATAATGACCGTAGATGGATAAGTATGTAAAAATGGTCAAACGTTTATATGGTTTGCCTGTGTTCTATTGGGAGGAAATGGGTGATGTATCCGAACCAATTTAGCCTAGTCCCTTCCAGTCGCCCTCTCTCCACACCGCTACACTACCGCAGCAATGAGTTGGAGGAGAATTTGCGTTTGAAGCATCGCGGCGCATGCGCATTTTTGGCATTCATGCTCCAGGGGAGGCATGCAAAACTCTGGACTGGTTACTTTTATTTGATATTCATAATTTTTAGGTTCTATTTGAATTGAATTTAGCACTATACTGATATAGGCTAGCGCTGCATTGCAACTTGTATTAGAGTGGCTATAGCTCGCGACCGACATATGGACTTGGATTTAACACTTAGTCAACTGTGTTTTTTACTAATTGGTTAATCTCTGCTTGACTAGACAGTGAATTATAGGCTAATCGTGAAGACGAAAATGTACTACTTCAGCGGTCTTTGTCCATGCCCTCACAAAAACAGAATGAGACATACATGCTTGAATTAGTCTAGAATTCATCAAATAATACGAAGTTGATTTATAGACTTTGAGTTGATGGGGGACCACGATGCTGACCCAGGCTAACACGATGAGCAAAAACTGCTGTGTTTAGGGCAAAACGAAAAAACGTCTCTAAATGTGTTGTTTACATGAGCATAATGTAGAGGTAGAAGCAAGTGGTTTTAATGCCAAGGTGCACGTGAAAGCCTTAGCAAAATCTTAGCTTTACAGACCCTTGTTTACGACGACGGTCTCAAAATCGCGGAATGCGTTTAAAAAAGTATAATAAAAAGGCCAGGTAAAAATTGGCACATTTTTTAAAGAACATTTTACAATCTTACATAATGGTAAGTTATGCTGTCTAAAATACTTTGCCCATTCCCGAACACCTGCCGTTCCTTTGTCCATTAATCGGATACCTGGCGGACTGTGTGCAACTTCAGCTCAAAAAGCCATATAGCCTCAAACCCATCGCCAGATAGTCAGACCAAAAAGTCTACACACCCAGCCTTTGAATGACGTTTAACATCGTCATATCCAAGTGCAAATGCAAGGTTAGGCTACTTCCATAAAAGGATGATTGATCCTCGAAATTAGCTAACTCGAAATTAGCTAACAACGAGTATAATCACAATCTGTACAATTGATGGAAGATGCCACTAGGGGCTCTTAATAGCCCCTACACTTTTAATAGCTAATTTCCACTCCATCACCTGAACACTTGGGCAATTTGCGAACACTCGCCGGAACTCGACTTGACATCTAGTCGGCTGAAATATCCAATATGCCCATTATCTGGTCATATACCTGTCGGGTCACTGTAAGATCTGGCGTGCATCAGAGAACCCTTTGTTTTGGGAACGCACCCGATCTCTTGTAGTTACCAATGTTCAAACAGTAAAGATAAGAACGAAGTAAACGAATGATGTTGGGCGAGATAGAAAGCCACAAGTGGGGCACTCTTTTCCAACCGCTCACATCAACATAGCAGTGTCAACATTGCCCTGGAGAACTCAATGGGACTTTGGGCCATATCCCAACGATTCAACTACAGTAGCGACCACATGAGGCACCGAGAAAGCCTACTAAAATCCAGAGAAGAAAGTCAATAACCATTGACTGCGTAGACAAGGCATAGACAAGATGGCGCATACACACTGATTACTTCATGGGTCAACAAAACATTTATTTTAATAACAGAACATTTTCTAAATTCAAACGAAATGGAAACGGACATTTTATTAGTCCAAATCGATGTAATGTTGCAATGCAAATACTTGAAAAATGTACAGTGGTTTATAATTTTTTTCTCTCAAAAGTCTCAAAAGATCACTTTCACACCTATCCTGTAAAATTAGGATAACCAGATTCCTAGGGTTAAATACGGGACTGTCAGCCTATTACATGACCAAGTGAAGATTCGGGACTTATTTTTCTGAATAAGTCGGGACACCTGAAAACGGACTGAAATACGGGCCTGTCCCGGGACGTCTGGTCACCCTATGTAGAATCGAGACAGATTTGCTTACTGGTGCATTCATGTTTGGGTCTGCTTGCCCTGCCCCAATCAATAACGTTTTGCTTGAGATGCCTAAATTGGGTACCTCTCTCTAGGGAGGGGCGATAAACCGACCGGACTGACTCCACCTGGATCTAAAAAGAGTAGGGGCATGTCAAGTTTAGGCACATTTTCTGTCAAGGGTAACCTTATACATCACGTGGATGACCCTGTCAGGGGTCATTTTCTACCATTGCCATGAAAGGGTGCACATGGTCTGCAACAATGCTCAGGTAGGTGATACGTGTCAAAGTAACATCCACATGAATGACAGGACCCAAGGTTTCCCACCAGAACATTGCCCAAAGCATCACACTGCCTCTGCCGGCTTGCCTCCTTCCCATAATGCATCCTGGTACCATGTGTTCTCTAGGTAAGTGATGCACACACACCCGGCCATCCATGTGATGTAAAAGAAAACATTATTCATCAGACCAGACCATCTTCTTCCATTGCTCCGTGGTCCAGTTCTGATGCTCATGTGCCCATTGTAGGCATTGACAGGGGTTCAACATAGGCACCCTTAACGCAACAACCTGTGATGAATTGCGTTCGGACACCTTTCTATCAGAACCAAGCATACAGTTTTTCAGCATTAAACTACAGTTTCTCGTCTGTTGGATCGGATCACACAGGCCAGCCTTCGCAATCCACGTGCACAAATGAGCCTGGGCCGCCCATTACCCTGTCGCTGGTTCACCTCTTTTCCTTCCTTGGACCACTTCTGATAGGTTCTGACCTAGGTACTGACCACTGCGGACCGGGAACACCCCACAAGGGATGTAGTTTTGGAGAGGCTCTCACCCAATCATCTAACCATCACAATTTGGCCCATGTCAAATTCACTCAGATCCTTACACTTGCCCATTTCTCCTGCTTCTAACCCATGAACTATGAGGACAGAATGTTCTCTAACTGCCAAATGTATCCCACCCACTGACAGGTGCCATGATAACAAGATTATCAGTGTTATTCACTTCACCGGTCATAATGTTATGGTTGATCGGTGTATATTACAAAATGTGTTCATATGAAAATATATTTAATAGCTTACAATCCAGGGGCTATCTGGGCAAGCTCCTGATGGACCGGTTGATGGTGTCCTGAGGGATCTCCACCCAGACCAACATCATGCCATCAGTGAACTCCTGGATGGCGGTGTCAGATGCATCGATACATAACGTCCCAGAGGTTCTCAACTGGATACAGGTCTGGAGAACGTGAGGGCCATTCAGTGGCATCAATGCCTTTGTCATCCAGGAACTGCCTCAACACTCTTGCCCCAAGCCCTGGCATTGTCCTGCCCCAGGAGGAACCCAGGCCCCACTGCACCAGCGTAAGGTCTGACGATGGTTCTGAGGATTTCATTCTGGTACCTAACAGCAGGGTATCGTTGGCTAATACGTGGAATTCTGTGTGACCCTCCAAGGATATGCCTCCCCAGACCATCACTGACCCACTGCCAAAACGGTCATGGTGGATGATGTTTCAGGCAACATAACGTTCACTACGGCGTCTCCAGACTCTTCACACCTGTTACATGTGCTCAGTGTGAACCTGCTCTCAGCTGTGAAGAGACTTGCCAATTCTGGTGTACGCTGGCAAATGGCAATCAAGCTACATGGTGCTGGGTTGAGAGCAGCAGGTCCCACTAGAGGACGTTGGGTCACCCTGATGGAGTGCAGTTTCTGACAGCTTGGTCCGAAACATGCACACCAATAGTCCGCTGGAGGTCATTCTGTGGGGCTCTGGCAGTGCTCCTCCTGTAAACTGTCGTCTTTGTAAGACTTTTCTTGAGATATTGAAACATAAACCAATTTTGTTAACATTTTTTGGTGAACCGTTTAGAAATGATTGCACTTCATGTGCATAATCACACCATT
The DNA here is from genome assembly GCA_016801105.1 of Esox niger. Classification (NCBI taxonomy): domain Eukaryota; kingdom Metazoa; phylum Chordata; class Actinopteri; order Esociformes; family Esocidae; genus Esox; species Esox niger. The sequence goes on along the minus strand of JACXGJ010000220.1, from coordinate 10,536 downwards.
TTGCTTATTTTCTTGTGCACAGTAAATGTAAATCATGCAGTGTAATTGTGGAGTAATTTGTTTAAACTGCATGTTTCTAAGCACTTAGGATTTGTAATTGTAATATCAGAAACGGTTTCTAATATCTTTGTAGTTATAGTGGAATGGTAGTGTTTCACAACATTTACCCACCAGAAATAAACCCTGGTATATTGGCAAACTGCAAAATGGCAACCTCCTTCGTTCTTTAATTGGCAGTTAATTTCCCACCAACAAGCAATGGCAGAACAGCAATGTAATTCCCTCAGTCATTTCCTGCTTGGCAAAATTCTACACTTCAACTACATTTCTGTTCATGTGAGAAAACACGCACTGAAGTGTTGGCAATCATCATGACATCTGTTTTGGGGGGTGATATTATTTTGGGATATTTTTCTAAATATGCACAATGACTAAATGTCCAACATAAAAAATAAGAGGTGGTTAGCATTGGGGTAATGTATATAAAATGACAAACCTCATTAACTTTTCCATCCACAATATATGTACATTATTTTTAATACATTTTCTTTCCAGTCTTCCACATGCACTGCTACAGATGGTAAAGCAATTATTTGACCAGACTCAATATTCAGTTTTCCCCTCAGAGATACTGAGATTGACGTGCTGCACCCATGCATGTTTAAAACATGTTTTCAGTGTGGATGCCACTGTCACACGATAGACACTAACCCCTTTTTCCACTGGCCGAACCTAGAGGGTCGGGTGCAAAATGTCCTTACCACCACCACGGGAGCCCAATCCTGTGGTAGATGTTCTGGCATCTGATTGTGCTAAAAGCATAGTAACACACATTGTAAAGAAAGTAAAATCACTATTTTTATGATCGAGGCCCAGCACGGCACATCCTGCGCCCACGATATTTATGACCGTGCCTCTCTCCATTGTGCAAATCCAACATTCATTACAAGACCAAAAAGACATTTCCTAAGATAGTACGCCAACTGACCAGAGGGTGTGGCTTCCACGGGAGAAAAACCATGTGATGGAAAAAATGATTCAGTGAAATACAGGTTAAACAAAATTGTTTATTGATGCATATTTACAGACTGTTTTATCCGCATAGTAAAACCCTTTTAAAGAGAGTAAACGTGTCTATCCAGGTGGAATGTCCACTGAATGCAGGGCTCGAGGCTCACAATGACACCTTGGCGTGCACGTTCAGGAGGATGCAGCGCACTGAACATGGCAGATAAGAAATGCCACAAAAAGAGCAGACATGCTGTACTCGATATCAGTGAGGTGGGTCTGTTTTGCACAGCATGTTTCAATCTGAGCATTATCCCACTATTCTGCTAACTAAACAGCTGTTGTGTCTCAGGTCAGCATACGTGGAATAGCTCAGGGATAAGAAAAGAAAGGCATTGATGATAGAACCTGTTAATAAGAGTTCACACAAGAAAACTACATTCACTCAATGTACTCTTGCTTCTAGACAAGGTAGGACTAACAATTGGGCTAAAGGATGCTGTTGGCATTTTCACAGTTGCATCAAACTGCATTATAGAAAATAAAGGATAAACATAAGTACAATTAAAACTATATATATATATTTTTTACAAAATGTTTTTTCAAAGACGCCTAGAAATCCCTTTCTATGAATCTAAACAGACAAAATCAGAAGAGGATCGTGTGGGATCCCATCGATCGGAAAAATGGCGCATCAAGGGACCAACGGAAAGCAAACTTGCTAGCCTACATCAGGATATACTACCCATATACATTTTACATGTTTCAATGTAACAAGGAAATAAATAGGAAGAAACCTTTAACAATCCAGAGAAAACGAGTCGAGTCCTGCGGTGTGTTGAGGCAGTTTGAGCGTTTTGATGAAAAACCGGCCTGCTTCTAGCCCTTATGTCAAGTAGAAAATCACTACAAAACATTGTATTCAGCAAACAACAAAACAATCATTTGAGATAACAAAGCTAGTCTCTACCAGCAGAATAGAATGTGCAACCTTTGAACTGCAGCAGGAAATCCAGAGGCAGCTGTCTTGAAGACATTTATAAAAAGAACTAGCAAGATTAAGACAGAGACATGGATAAACGCTTCTAAAACGTCGTATCATGGACCTGAATGACTGGCAGCTTATTTCCTGTATATCCGTCACATCCTCCCGATTGGGAGAGGGGAATCTCACCCCGGAGAAGGACGATGTTCTGGGGCATCACTGACGTCTGGCTGACTGAGTCCATCCGTCGCTCACTCCGAGGAGGAAGGTCCGTCCTCATCGTCGTCCTCGTACTCTTCCTCGTTAAAGGAACTGGGCGTTTGGCCTTGAGACTCACGCAGGGCGGTGCTACCGTGGCTGTAGCTGCGACTTCCATTCAAAGAGGCGGAATCCAAATCACCTGAGAAAGAGCTGCCCACAACCACCCATACAACTGGTCAGTCAACACGGTCGCCACATGTTGAACCGAACATTTAAAATCGACCCGGTCATTGTCCTTTCTATGGCTCCTGTGTCAGCTGAGCTGAATATGTACCGGGCATTTATCTGCCACAGAAATACAGGATCTGGAGATGTCCCAAAAGGCACCTTGTTTCTACTTAGTGCAGTACTGTTGAACTGAGCCCCATGGCCCTGGTCCAAAGTACCACACTCTGAAGGGAATGGGTGCTATTGGGGCTGTGCACTCTCCCCATGTGGTGTTCATGTGTGGTAGTGGATAAAGTTCAATTCACCGTTTAATAAATGAGGCCATCTACCTTGTCGGACTCGTTCCTTTGGCCATGGCTGCAGGAGGAGAGACAAGGACAGGTTGAAATGACAGATATGGCCTGTTCTCATCCACACACAGAGAAGAATAAAGAAATGCTCTATATTTGAACGCCATTTTTAAACAGTCACCTGTGAGGTAGGTCTCCAGAGACCTGGGGACGAGAGACTTGGCCAAGATGAGATTGTCGGCGGTGCACCTCCCACTCTCCAGGCCCAGGGACATGCCCATGCGTTTCAGGATCTCCACATCGTCGTGGATCTCAAAGGTGTTGTCGAAGTTGAAGAGGTATTCACACCTGCAGAGGATCAGTGGGAAGAAAAACGGTTTCCACGCCAGTCATTTTCATAATCACCCATAAAGATACTTGTCCATTAATAATAGTAAAACTTTGTGATCCTGAATCTACTGTGTTCAGTAAAGAGTTTCCACCTCCCCACCCAAACACATCGAAGGTCTTCTAGAACACTATCAAAGTTGTCCTTCATCGAAAGAGAGCCAGTAAAATCTCCAGACAACGAAGTGCATACTCATCGGCCTGTTCTACCAAACCGTCATCTCCCACAAACCCTTTGGCCTGTGTGTCCTGGGCGTGTCCTCACAATACGCTGACCCCATAAAGCACTGATTTCAGATTGGACCATCAGAACTTTTTCATTGTGATGAAATATAGTTACTACAGTAGAGAACTAGCTTGTAGGAGACACTGCGTATCGTGTTGTAGACGGCTAGGTTTGATTTCTTTTTATGTTTCTTGAGCGTGAAGACGTTGAGGATACACACTTGTCGCTGGAGATGGAGCAGTCGATGACAGTGTGGACATCTGTGTTGAGGATGATGAAGGGGAGCTGGATGACAGAACCAGGCGGGGGCGGAGCTTGGGACGAAGCCTCACTGGCTTTGTTTCTCTGCACCAGGTTCTTGAAGGCGATTTGCTGTTTAGGGAGAAACAGAACAACATTCAGGAGAATATTTTACAACATCGAATTCAGCTTGAGCAGCGATGAACAGTTGAAACCCGGTGGTGATTAAAGTGCCTTTTCCCACAGACATGTCATTCCATCAGTACCATCCTTTAAAAGAAAATCCCCAGATGCACAAACACGTTTGTGCACCAGTGTCTCACAACAGATGGTGTCATTACGTCAAGCATTTCCAGGAGCCATCAAAGCAATCTATTGCGCTGACATAAGACAACTGTGTCAGTGAACAAAATCCCTATGCCCCGCCAGCAGTCTGACATGTATCTGAAATGTATTGTGAACAAAGTAACGTACGTCCCTTTCAGATAGGAATTACAAGACTGCTGTGAAAATGTATATGGCAGAGTTTCTATGGATTACTGAACAGTAATTGTGGCTAGGTCAATTGCCCAAAACAAATATCTGCAGAAAAATCCGGGCATGATCAATCTGGCGCCATTTGAGCTTGATGTGTTATTACAGATCATTTGAACATGACGTGTCAAAAATGCTAATAAAGGCCACAAAAACACCACAAAGTAATGGTGCAGGTATACTGTTGCTAATAATAAACAGATCTATTAGTAGCTTTGATTAACACAATAGAAAACCTTTTTTAGAAAAAATATTTTTATTACATAACGTGCAAAAAATGCTAATATCAGTACCAGGCCTGGAATGGAATTTATACCACAAATGCTCAAATGGGAGCATTTGAAAATCTAAAAATAGCGGAGGGAAAACTAAACCAAAGCAAGGATTGCTGTCAAACCTTGTCTATAGACGGCGTATATTGTACAGGAACCAATGTGTGATCCGGTAGTTTGGGTAGGAATACCCCTTTACTCTTGAGTTACTCATAGGAAGATGTCTTACTTTGGAGCAAACGGCTTTGTATAAAATTGCTTAATTGCACACGTGGGAGAAGACTGAAGTCTTGCTTTAATCTCTCACGGGTGTGTGATGCTGAGTTGACATGAGCTGTTCCCCTTCTGGTCGTGCTCTGTACCTGTACTATGAGTTCTTCAAGCTGAGCTCTCTTTTGTCTGATCCTCTCCAGACGCTTCTGTTTCTCATCCTGATTGGGGAACAAAGTTCATTAGCATTTTGAAAAGGATGGATTTTTAACATACACCTGGTCTAATTAAATACGAATAATCCAATATGGGCCTGTGGTCATTGGTGTCTGGAAGCTGATGGAGATGGTTAGCGGGGTCTTTTCTCAGTTCTACCCCCACTCCACCCTTACGCTGTGCTTTAACCCCCACTCCACCCTTACGCTGTGCTTTAACCCCCACTCAGAAAATAACAATCGTTCTTCACCAGACCAAAGCAAGACAATATCACTTCTCATTGTCAGCCAGGATGTGAATGGCATGCTAAAATGCTCTGCTGTTACCTCCCCCCCCCACCCATTCTCTCTGTCTGCCTATTTCAAGAGAGAGAGGTGACAGCTTGATGGAGTCCCTTAGAGGAGCGGATGTCAAGGTTCACCTCCAGCTCCCAGACACATATCTGCTGGTTTAATGTCTGAGTGAGAGAGATCACCTCAAGGTTCTGACACTCCTGGGCCGAGTTGGTGGGCAATCCGATCCAGCGGATCTCTTTCTTCTCCTTTGAGATAATGTTCATGGCCATTAGCACGTTGAGGGCGTCGTACACACGCCGGCGGATGTTTTTCTGGTCATACACCTGCTGAGTAGGGACAGGGAGAGAATCACAAAACGTAAAGCAAGGAGAGACAACAAGGAACACAGAAACTAGAACACAGAAAGCAAAGGAAAGGAGAAGAGAGTAAGTGAGGGAAGAGAGAGTTGCAGAGAAGAGAATAATTCTAGGCTTCAGGGGTCAAGGGTCAGCTCATTAGTAACTGTCCCACGGTGCGTGACGCCCTGGTCAGAGGTAGCCACTCCCCTTTCCGGTGGGTTGCTGTGACTGGTAGCCGGGCCCTTCTGGTAAATTGTTTCTTAATTAATGATACTTTTAAAAATTCCACAGGATGTAAGCAGATTAGATCTGGGGCCAAGCTATTTTCAGGGCCTGTCATAATTAATAACGGAAAGTTTTCACCAGAAACTGGCTTTTTCTCCCCCTATTAAAACAGACTAACTTTAGGACACTTTGGGATATAAGGGAACTGTTCTTAGAAGTGCACATTCTCTCCTAGTGTCTCCTAGCTCAAATCTGTTAATTGTTAACTGTCTTTCTCAAACAAAAAGTCTACAAAAAATAAACACATTCGACAAGACTAACTACAAAGAGAAATGCACCGCTGCACGTCAAGTTGGACATTGTTTCCCATTAGCCAGCTCTCTAGATTGGTTTGATCTTAAGTTCAGCAAAACAGGGGATGTTAGAGGAACTGGCTCAAGCACAGGCACAAGCCTGGTGACCAGGCTAGACACCTACACAACCCAGTTTCGATGGCAGAGTGAGGAACACAGAGACAGCAACTCCAGGGTTGAGTTCATTATGACGATGGACTAAAACAAATTAGCACCCCAGGAGTGTATTCGAAAGGAACCAAACACAAGCTAACAATGGAAGGAGAGGACGCCTAAATTGTACTTGTCCATCCAGAAATGCTCATGTTTTGGTGACGTTCTTTTGTTTGTTGCCATGACGTGATTCAATAAATACAAACGAGGTAGCCCGTCCCTGTTTTAGTCTGTTTTCTCTCATTTCTAATTGACTTCAATGTAAATGAGATTTCGGCGATCGTCTGACTCAAAAGCAACACTGCTGGCCGTCAAGCATACCCTGTGCTATGACTTAACACGCTGCTGTTATATTGTGAATACATTCAGAAGACGTCATGTTATGTACTGACTCACCGAGTCTGTGGCCATGACATTGCTGGAGTGGGTGAACTCTGCTACCAGTTCGTCTGCCACCTCGTTGTAGGATGTGGTTCCTTTCTTCTGCACCTTCTCGCACACCTTCATGGAGAAATGTCTCAGGCCCTTCCCATTCTTATCAACCTTTTTCTGCCGCTTGCTGTGGTGGAAGGAAAGACAAAGAAGAAGCAGTCACATTAATTACCAGAATGTCCCATCCAGGGCAGTCAGAAAGGTGTACATTGCCCAAACCTCTACGTAATCTTGTCAAAGATTACATGACACACGTATAGGGCTTTTACAGGGTTTTTGTAGCACAAGATTTTGTCTGCAGCTTTAATTAGAAAATGTGCATTAGTATTCAATTAGAAAAGCAACTTTACAAACGCTGCTACTCTAACGTGCATCAAATAGCTTTTTGATATACAGCTTTGGAAAAAATTAAGAGACCACTGCACCTTTTTCTTTCCTTTCCAAAAAAGTCAAAGGAAGGTTTCGAGTGAGGAACAGAAGGGCAAAAATTGAGAGACCACTGCAAATTAAATGCTTCTGTTCCTCACTAAAAACGTTCCTTTCAACTTTTTCGGAAAAGAAAGAAAAAGGAGCAGTGGTCTCTTAATTTTTTCCAGACCTGTATTTCATCCCTAGTTTTAAAACAACTCCAAAATAGCTTTGGCTGTGTATTTGGGAGGACTGTCTTGCAAAAAGGTGCATGCCCATATTTGGCTCCATCTAACTTCCCTTCAATTTCCATTTCTTTCTGATGAAAAGCATTCCCACAACATGATGCTGCCAGCATCATAATACACAAAAGGTGTATTATGGTGTTTTATTTTTAGGTCAAAGGTTTAATTTAGATCTCATTAGATAACGTCCTACCATATTTTTGTCTGTGTCTGTTATATGATGTATGGCAAAAAATGAACAGAACTTCAAGATGGACTTCTAGCATTTGCATTCTATGCATAAAATCCAGAATGATGTAACATATAAGTAATAGTTGACATTCAGTAAATTTTTGCCATTCTGGTCATGAAACTCTTTAGCTCCTTTAGTGTTACTACTGAGTTATTAGTACACAGTGTAACTCTGAGTTACTACTACAGAGTAACGACTACAGAGTAACGACTACAGAGTAACGACTACAGAGTAACGACTACAGAGTAACGACTACAGAGTAACGACTACAGAGTAACGACTACAGAGTAACGACTACAGAGTAACGACTACAGAGTAACGACTACAGAGTAACGACTACAGTGTAACGACTACAGTGTAACGACTACAGTGTAACGACTACAGTGTAACGACTACAGAGTAACGACTACAGAGTAACGACTACAGAGTAACGACTACAGAGTAACGACTACAGAGTAACTACTACAGAGTTACTACTACAGAGTTACTACTACAGAGTTACTACTACAGAGTTACTACTACAGAGTTACTACTACAGAGTTACTACTACAGTCTCACACCCACTGTGAAATTTTGTGGAGAATCGGTGATGATCTTGGGATGCTTAAGCAAGGCTGGAATCGGGCAGATTTGTCTTTGTGAAGGATGCATGAATCAAGCAAAGTACAAGGTTATACTGGAAGAACACCTGCTTCCTTCTGCTCTGGCAATGTTCCCCAACTCTGAGAATTGATTTTTTTTCAGCAGGAAAATGCTCCATGCCACTCAGCCAGGTCAATCAATGTGTGGATGGAGGACCATCAGATCAAGACCCTGTCATGACCAGCCCAATCTTCAGACCTGAACCCTAATGATAACCTCTGGAATTTGATCAGGAGGACGATGGATGGTCGCAAGCCATCAAACAAAGCCGAGCTGCTTGACATTTTGTGCCAGGAGGGGCATAAAATCACCCAACAGCAATGTGACAGACTGGTGGAGAGCATGCCAACATGCATGAAAGAGTTTTTAAATCAGGGTTATTTCACCAGATATTGATTTCTGAACTTAAAACATGTTTTAAGTTCTTGTTTTCTTTGCATTATTTGAGGTCTGGAAACAATGCATCTTTTTTTGTTATTTTGAACTGTTGTTATTTTCTAAAAATAAATACTCTAAATTACAATAGTTTTATTTGTCATTTGGGAGTAATATTGTCAGTAGTTTATAGAATGTGTGTGTGTGTGTTTGTGCAATTGTGAATGTGAGTGCATGAGTGAGACAGAGAGATTTGTCCTTGCTGTGGCGGACGTTTAGAAAATCTCGCATTTGAATAGAGTCCACTCTTCACGTTGTGGAAGTTAGGATAAGCTCTCTGCCACATAGGGACCTTCTAGAAAACAGCTGCATTTCATCTGAAATCATGTGCCACTTCAATTTCACGCAGGTGGATTAAATTCAGTCATGTTACTTCTGAAGGGTTTAGTCCGTACCACAACTTACTGAAACGTATCATAGCAATGGGGTTACTAAGCAACACTTAAAAAAAAGATATGCCGTTAAAGATCATTTTGATTGTTTACCCCAACATGACATGTCATACTTTGTATAGATCAGTGAGAGGAATAAATAGTTTGCCTCAGATTAACAATATATATTTTGTTTCTGTCCATACAGTCGCAATGCGCCTACAACCTATTGCACGGCATTAAAAACGATTTTTTTTAAATATAGGAGCAAAATATAAAATCTAGTAATTATGGCAACAACCAGCCAACCCCAATCAAGTGTTATGCCCACTAGATAAAAAAGTTCTGGGCAGCTGAGTAGCGTCTGCCTTGCTTGTCTGCCCTATGGTGAAGAGTCACATCACTCTGCCACTCAAGTTCTCGGGCATTTGCTGTGCTGCAGGCACACATGTCCTTCCGCTCACAACTGCTCTAGTGTAACATTCGTCCTTTAGCCCACAGTAGGGCTACCCCCTGGGGGAAGGGAGCAGAGGGGGGATGGTGGACTCTCACATTTCATTACGAGTAAACGCCACCATAATGTGGATGAAGCACTATCATTACAGGAGAGTCCGATATGGGTGAGTGCGTGTGGAAATCTGTTGACATGAACGCTGCACATGAACAAACGGGAAACTTTGTGCGAAGGCCAATACAGACATTCAGGAAATGAATGAATTAGACCATTAACGTGTGACGCACGGCCGCGACAATCGCATGCTCATTCAGGAGCTTGTCTGTAATCTAGACACCCAGGGACACCACGGGTGGGGGGTGGAGAGAAGAGGCAAAAAATAGCACATCAGAGCAAAGAAAGGAGAGAGCGAGAGAAAGAGAGGGAAATGGAGAATCCACTGATGCAATTTGAGTTTTATAGACGTGTGTGTGTGTGTGCGTGTGTGCGTGTGTGCGTGTGTGCATGCGCGTGTTCAGGTGAGCAATGGATTATGTAACCATCAGGAGGCTCGTTAGATCCAGGCAGAAAACAAAACACAGTGTGCCGACGTGCAATTGGCTAAACGAGCTATGATGTTGAAAATGATGTCACACACGCCAAGGGAAAGAGGCAGAATGTGCATGTGCATGAGTGCATGTGCTCGTGTGAGGGAGGAAAAACAGAAAAAGAGAAACGAGGAGAGGAGATCCAAGCTGACAGGACAGAGACATGTAAGGACAGGCGCACGCACACGGCCAAACGAGTGAACGATCATGTGTCCATTCACAAACCCCTGCCACCCCGGGACACCAGGAACACGCTCCGCCACAGAACTCCTCTCCCAGAGAACGCCACCGGGAGGAGAAACGGAGGGGACGAGCGCGCCCCTCGTATGAGGTGGGAGGTGGCAGAAAGCAAAGTCAGGAGGATGGCAAGGTGCAGCATGGTGGAGGTTTATGGATCCTGATGTCAGGACATATTAGTTCTGCACCCCAGATACTGTAGCAAGTGAGATTCGGAAATGACGAGTGTGATAGAGAGACACAACGCAGTGAGAGTGAAAACAAGGAGGATGCCGGAGGAGTTCTGGTTAACGTGCACACACGCTGCTGAGCGCCTCATGGGGGGGGGGGG